>OX940927.1:27705147-27712647 GCA_954870645.1 Agrotis clavis | reverse complement strand
AACCTAACCTAACCTAACCTAACCTAACCTAACCTAACCTAACCTAACCTAACCTAACCTAACCTAACCTAACCTAACCTAACCTAACCTAACCTAACCTAACTAACCTAACCTAACCTAACCTAACCTAACCTAACCTAACCTAACCTAACCTAACCTAACCTAACCTAACCTAACCTAACCTAACCTAACCTAACCTAACCTAACCTAACCTAACCTAACCTAACCTAACCTAACCTAACCTAACCTAACCTAACCTAACCTAACCTAACCTAACCTAACCTAACCTAACCTAACCTAACCTAACCTAACCTAACCTAACCTAACCTAACCTAACCTAACCTAACCTAACCTAACCTAACCTAACCTAACCTAACCTAACCTAACCTAACCTAACCTAACCTAACCTAACCTAACCTAACTAACCTAACCTAACCTAACCTAACCTAACCTAACCTAACCTAACCTAACCTAACCTAACCTAACCTAACCTAACCTAACCTAACCTAACCTAACCTAACCTAACCTAACTAACCTAACCTAACCTAACCTAACCTAACCTAACCTAACCTAACCTAACCTAACCTAACCTAACCTAACTACCTAACCTAACCTAACCTAACCTAACCTAACCTAACCTAACCTAACCTAACCTAACCTAACCTAACCTAACCTAACCTAACCTAACCTAACCTAACCTACTAACCTAACCTAACCTAACCTAACCTAACCTAACCTAACCTAACCTAACCTAACCTAACCTAACCTAACCTAACCTAACCTAACCTAACCTAACCTAACCTAACCTAACCTAACCTAACCTAACCTAACCTAACCTAACCTAACCTAACCTAACCTAACCTAACCTAACCTAACCTAACCTAACCTAACCTAACCTAACCTAACCTAACCTAACCTAACCTAACCTAACCTAACCTAACCTAACCTAACCTAACCTAACCTAACCTAACCTAACCTAACCTAACCTAACCTAACCTAACCTAACCTAACTAACCTAACCTAACCTAACCTAACCTAACCTAACCTAACCTAACCTAACCTAACCTAACCTAACCTAACCTAACCTAACTAACCTAACCTAACCTAACCTAACCTAACCTAACCTAACCTAACCTAACTAACCTAACCTAACCTAACCTAACCTAACCTAACCTAACCTAACCTAACCTAACCTAACCTAACCTAACCTAACCTAACCTAACCTAACCTAACCTAACCTAACCTAACCTAACCTAACCTAACCTAACCTAACCTAACCTAACCTAACCTAACCTAACCTAACCTAACCTAACCTAACCTAACCTAACCTAACCTAACCTAACCTAACCTAACCTAACCTAACCTAACCTAACCTAACCTAACCTAACCTAACCTAACCTAACCTAACCTAACCTAACTAACCTAACCTAACCTAACCTAACCTAACCTAACCTAACCTAACCTAACCTAACCTAACCTAACCTAACCTAACCTAACCTAACCTAACCTAACCTAACCTAACCTAACCTAACCTAACCTAACCTAACCTAACCTAACCTAACCTACCTAACCTAACCTAACCTAACCTAACCTAACCTAACCTAACCTAACCTAACCTAACCTAACCTAACCTAACCTAACCTAACCTAACCTAACTAACCTAACCTAACCTAACCTAACCTAACCTAACCTAACCTAACCTAACCTAACCTAACCTAACCTAACCTAACCTAACCTAACCTAACCTAACCTAACCTAACCTAACCTAACCTAACCTAACCTAACCTAACCTAACCTACCTAACCTAACCTAACCTAACCTAACCTAACCTAACCTAACCTAACCTAACCTAACCTAACCTAACCTAACCAGTTGCACTCGGTCACTCGAGCCGAACGCCACGAAAAACCACGCGTTCCGCACAAAAAAATCGATAAAAATAGGTTTTTCTGCTCGGATTTTGAGTTGTGAGGTGTCATTGGATGCGGAAATTTGCCCCGCACAAAGTGCCGCTCGGAAACCAGATCCATTATCAGTGCCTGTAAAGTGAAACGTGAAAAACACAGTTTTTGGAGGTTAAGTGTTTTTGTGCAAATCTTAAAAAGCCGATAGCAGCGAAACAAGATCGACGACCCCCAAATTTTTCTTCACCATCCTGTGGACAATCTGGTCCCCCACCATCCGGACCCACCTCGGACGATCAAACTCCAAGGATTGACGAGATATTCAGGATTTTCTGAAAACCACGTGCACGGAAAAAACGGAACCACTGAAGATATCGGCATGAAAATTGGCACCAACCGAGACCATCATAATTAAAGGCGAGTGTTACTATTTTGAGAATTTTAACGTAACTGGCTGATTTTATATCGCCAATTGAATATCGCAAATTTTGACTTTAATATCTCCGGATCCAAGACGAAATTCGAAAATCTACAACTGCAGCCTGTTGCGCGCTAATTAGATGATTTTAAGTTTTTACTCTCATAATTTTCAGATTAGTCGTTTCTGTAAAAACACTGAAAAACCGTTAAAAACACATTTTTGGTTCTTTTTACATTAGGATATAAATTTATAAAATTTAAATTATAACAGCAACATAGGCATTCATTTCTAGAATATTTAGACATTTTTTTCAAAATTTTTTGACTAATAGTGACAAAGTTATCGATTTTTTAGTGTTTTTCCTAAATAAATCCTTAAATACATGTAAAATTCAAAATTTGATGTTGTATATGTGTTCTAATAGCCCAGCCGGTCCTGTTTAAGCCCAAACTCGGGCATTATATCCCCCAGTTTGGCGGATTTAGCAAAATCCGCCATTTTGGTTCTTTTGGTTAAAATTTTCAGACCGTTATATCTCCGGAACCACTGGGCTGACGAAACTCGGATTTTCGGTCCAGAGTATGTTATTGTCTAATATTTAAGCCTAGTAGGTTTTCAGGACGATTCAGGCCACTGAAATTTTTTGTGACTAAACCGCTTTCAGGAGGTAGCTGAGGTGACGCCCAACTGCAGATCCAAAACCCCGACTTCCTACGATCAGGGGTTCCGGAGTTACGGCCGGTTGAAGTCGTCATTTGACAGTTCGGCGGCCATTTTGTTTATTTTAAAACAGTCATAGCTCCTGAACCGTTGGTCGTGGAAAGTTGCAGTTTTCTGTTAGGCAATCTAGGGCACACTGTCTACCCGGCCCTGGGTTTTTCAGGCGTTTTGGGGCTGAAAATTTTCAGCATCCTGAAAACGATCCCACGCGATAAAGCGGGAGGAGCCGAGCCGGTAGAGTCCAAGCACGGGTGTTCTGCGGCTTGTGGGGAGAAGTTGTACTGGGTTGAAAATTGACTTTGACAGTTCTCGAACTGTCAAATCGATTTTCGGACTCGGATATCTCTCCAACCGGAAGTCGTAGAGGGCTCGGGTTTCTTCTCAGGACATTGGCTGGCTTCATTCTACCCGCTCGTTGCCATTTCAGGGATTTTCAGGAGCTCAAGAATTTTCAGCCTGAAAACCTCACCGGTGGATGGGTCTCGTCGGGCCAACTTCGGAAAGCCCAAACACGAGGGTGTTCGGACTGGTGGTTGCGGAGATAACCTGCTTTAACCATTTCTGGTTGCCATATTGGCGGAAAAACCAAAAACTTTGGATCGAGATATCTCCGGAACCCCTTGTCGTAGTCGCATCGAGTTTGGTGTCATGGGAAAGGGCTCGAGGAGAGCTATTCACTGAGCCTACTAACAAGACTCTACATAGAGTTGAAAAAATTTTCCCTCGTAACTCGGAGCCCAAGGGCCGTAGAACGTTCTGACCTTGCACAAGAGCTAGTTCTCTGTATTTTCTAAGTATTGGAACCTACCAGATTGCTCTGGTAGAGACTGACTCCCCAAGAGTCAAAAAATTATATTTTTATTTTTTAATTTGTTTTATTGTATATTTTCTATTTTATTTCTTTGTTATTTAAATGCACAGTGTCTCACGGAGGCTTTATTGAGCCCGACCCATTTTCTCTCTATGACCGCAGACTAGCGATTACTGCCAAATTTTTCTGTGTATTTATTTTGTCTGTTGTTTTCTGTTTTTATTCATTGTTTTATTTGTTATTTATTCTTTCGGCTGTGCACATCTTTACACTGTGCACAAGCCGTTGTTAACGTTTACTAAATCTTACCTACTGACGCACTACACCGACAATGCTGGCTAGAACCCCGGCGAAACCCTCCGAGGGTAAAGAGACGCAAAAATCGCCAACAAAGGCACAAATGGTTCAGGAAAAACCTTCCCCGCCCAAGACACAAACGATTACCTCTAAGGTGAGACGCAGTGTCGAGACACTCGAGGCGGCCGCATCTGCGCAATACGACTTGACGCCTTCAACTAGTAAACAAGATTTTCAAGCCAAACCAAGGCAAGTCCTGTCACCACCCTCAAAGACGCTGGAAATCCTCGTCCAACCAAAACAAGTTCCCCTTGGTCGCGTGGCCGAAGCTAAAGCCTGCCTAATAAAGGCAAGAACGAATATGGGAAACTCGCGAAACACGAGGACAGACATTAAGAAAAACGTCATGGAGGCGGTGGAGAAGCTGGTCCAACTAGTTAAAGATGCGGAAAATGAGATTAGAAATCTCAAAAAGACCGGGGAAGTTATAACGCTCGATAGCCCGACGCCTATACAAGAAACACCAGAAAAAGCGAGTCACATGGAGACTAACGAAGGTAACAACCAAATAATCTCGCAGCTCAGAGAGCAAAGCCGTCTCATCATTGAAAATGGGAAGAAGTTAGACGACTTGAAAGAGAGAATGGAACAGCAACAGCAACAGGTCCATAGTACAAGAACCTATGCGGAGACCGCAGCGGCTCGGCCTGCCTTGCAGTCACTGCCGAAAGACACCTTACACTCGGTGGTCGTTACGTCGCAGGACGAGCGCGACACGGGTGATCAGGTGCTGACAAGAGTCAGGGAAGCAGTGAATGCCAGGGAGGGCTGGGTCAGGGTGGAAAGAACCCGGAAAGGAAGAGACCGCAAGGTCATTATGAGCTGTAAAACTGAGGAAGAAAGGCAAAAGGTTAAAAACAGGATAGAGAAGTCAGGGAAAAACCTCATAGTGGAGGAAATGAAGAATCGCGACCCCCTCCTGAAGCTCGCTGATGTACTCGCGGTGAATACCGATGAGGAAGTACTAAAAGCCTTCAGGAGGCAAAACCAAGATATTTTCCGCGACCTCAAAAAAGAGGAGGACAGACTGGAGATAAAATACAAAAGGAAGGCACGAAACCCACACACGAGCCATATCGTGCTGAGTGTATCTCCAGTCATTTGGAAGCGAGCAACTGAGGCTGGAGCAGTCTACATAGACCTCCAAAGGATAAGGGTGACGGACCAGTCACCCCTGGTGCAGTGCTCGCGATGCCTAGGGTATGGCCATAGCAAGAAGTACTGTACGGCCTCAGAAGACCTTTGCAGCCACTGCGGAGGGCCGCACCTTAAGGCGCAGTGCCCAGAGTGGTTGTCAGGTAGCGAGCCAACCTGCAGAAACTGCACAGCGGCAAGCCTCTCTCGCAATGATCACAATGCCTTTGACTCAGAATGCCCTATCCGCGTGAAACGGGACGCAATAGCACGGATGTCCGTAGCTTATTGCTAAGGTGGTCCCAAAGCATACTCCGGCGTCAAATACAGCAAGACCATACCGGGTGGCCCAAGCAAATCTCCAGAGGAAGGAACTGGCTACCACCGAACTCTTTATAGAGGCCAGTGAACGGAAGATCGCATGGGCACTGATCCAGGAGCCATATGTGGGAGGAGCACGGAGTATGAAGAGCTACCGTGGTGCGAGACTCTACCAGTGCGAGGTTGATGGAAGTGGGAGGGTTAAGGCGGCAATCGCCGTCTTTGATGATGACTTGGACGTCATTCCCTACCCGAAACTCACCACGAACAACATCGTTGTGGTGGGGATCCGGACCAAAGCCTGGGAAATCGCAGTAGTCTCGTATTACTTCGAGCCAGACCAACCCATAGGGCCCTACCTGGACCAGTTGACCCAGATCAAGCGAGAAGTGGCCACCGGTAGATTGCTGATAGGGGGCGACGCAAACGCGAAGAGCAGCTGGTGGGGTAGCACAACAGAGGACCCCAGGGGTGAGGACATGTTCGGGACCCTGGCAGAGTTAGAGCTTCAGGTACTGAACACTGGTGATACGCCCACCTTTGATACTATCAGAGGTGGAAGAGCGTTGAAGAGCCACGTAGACGTCACGGCGTGTTCGCTCGACCTAATTGACCTGGTGGATGGCTGGCGGGTCGACACCGGCGTAACGAGCTCAGACCACAACACCATTCTATTTGAAGTTAACGTGCAGAGGGAAAAGGGGATGAATATCATTAGGACTACTAGAATTTTTAATACAAAAAGAGCAGATTGGGGGAAATTTAAAGAAACACTAATAAACTATAAAACAGAAAATAATTTAAATTTAGAAACAATAAAAAACCTTACGAATAAACAAGACTTGGAAAAATTAGTCGTAAAATACCAAAAGGGAATCGGGATAGCCTGCGAAAGCGCTATCCCGAAAATTAAAAGTAAAACAAAACTTACCGTCCCATGGTGGTCCGATGAGCTCGCTGCGCTGAAAAAGAAGTTCACCAGACTGAAGAACCGCATCCGCAACGCCGCACCGGTCCGGAGAGCGATGGTCGTCGACGAGTACCTGAAAGCCAAAGAAGAGTATGAGTGCAAGGCCAAACAGGCCCAAACCGCCAGCTGGAAGGAGTTCTGCAGAAAGCAGGACCGCGAAGGAGTATGGGAGGGCATCTACAGAGTGATCGGAAGGACCGCCAGGAGGAAAGAAGATCTGACCCTACAAAACGATGGTGCATTCCTAAACCCAGAGGAGTCGGCAGCCCTACTCGCCGACACATTCTATCCCAAGGACACAGCGGAAGAGGACAATGAGGACCATAGGCTTATGAGAGAAGCAGCTCGCCGGGTAAACGAGTGGAAGCATGGTGAACACCATGACCCACCGTTTACACCGCTAGAACTGAGGACAGCCGTTGTAGGATTTAACCCAAAAAAGGCCCCCGGATCGGATGGATTTACGTCGGATATCTGCTGTCGAGCGATCAACCAGGACCCGGACGCATTCCTTGCCCTTTTCAATAAATGCCTAGAACTGGCACACTTCCCGAACATCTGGAAGGAGGCTACGGTGGTTGTCCTCAGAAAACCGGGCAAGGATAATTACTTGAACCCCAAGTCCTACAGACCGATAGGTCTACTACCGGTCTTGGGTAAGGTCCTGGAGAAGATGGTAGTGGCACGAGTCAAGTGGCAGCTGGTACCGCGGCTTAGTACTCGCCAGTTTGGCTTTATGCCCCAGAGGAGCACCGAGGACGCTCTCTATACTCTAATAAATCACGTGAAGGACAAGTTGAGGCTGAAAAAGCTAATTGTCCTGGTGTCATTGGATATAGAGGGCGCCTTCGATAGCGCATGG
>OX940927.1:27695147-27700147 GCA_954870645.1 Agrotis clavis | reverse complement strand
AGCGACCTGGCACACACCGCGTTCAGCGAAGAATGCCCGGAACGCCAAAAGTGGGATGGAATAGCGAGGTCGCGCGTTTCCTATTGCTAAGGGCGACCAGGAGAACACACACACAGGACAACCCGTCACCTTACAAAACGCAACGAGACCGACAGCAAGGCTGAAATTCATCCAAGTCAACCTTCAGCGCTCCAAGCTGGCCACAGAAGAGCTGCACATGGCGGCACAGGCGAGGGGAGTTTCGGTAGCACTTGTTCAAGAACCTTATGTAGGACGAACAGGTGTGATGAAGCAACTGCCCGGCACGCAAGTTATCCAGTGCAGCCTCAATCGCCAGAAACCAGTCAAGGCTGCTATAGTTGTTTTCGGGAACAACCTGGAGGTCATCCATGACCCCCAGCTTGTGACCGAGAATATCGCCGCCGTCCTGCTGAAGGCGGGCCAATTCAGCTTTGGAGTGCTATCGGTCTATTTTGAGGGTGACCAAGAAATCGAACCGTACCTCTCTGTAACACAAAACACCATACACAAATTACACACACACAACATCATAGTGGGAGGAGATGTAAACGCCTGGAGCCAGTGGTGGGGAAGTGTTTCCGAAAACCATCGCGGGGCGGAGTACAACTCATTCCTCAACGAGCAAGAACTCCACATCCTTAACATGGGCCAAACGCCGACGTTCGAGACCTACAGAGGAGACAGGTGGTGCACCAGCATCGTCGATGTTACGGTATGTAGCCTGTCACTGTTAGGCAAAGTCGAGGAGTGGCGAGTAGAAAGAAGTCTAACAACCTCGGACCACAATGCAATAACCTTCTCAATGCGCTTGGAGAAGGCCTTGGAACCCCTAAGGCCAATCACCACGCGCATCTACAACACGAAGAAGGCAAAGTGGTCAGACTTCCGCACACACTTCAAGGCAGGCCTGGCGGAAAGTGACATCACGCCAGTCACAGTCTCGGACATTGTGAACCCAGAGGACCTGGAGACACTCATATCTAAATACACCAAACTTATACACCGCTCATGTGAGGAAGCAATCCCAAAACTGGGGTCGCCGAAACACGACACCAAGCCCCCCTGGTGGAACCCATCTCTGGAACGTCTCAAACGAGATGCACTGACGAAGAAGAGAAGAATCCGGAATGCAGCAGCAACCCGGAGACAATTCGTCATCCAGGACTATGTACAGGCCAAAACCACCTACACCACAGCGGCGACCGAGGCAGCCACGGCCAGCTGGAAGGAGTTCTGCTCGAAGCAGGACCGGGAGAGCATGTGGGACGGCATCTACAGGGTACTTAGGAAGACAGCCAGAAGACAGGATGACACCCTCCTTAGAAACACCGCAGGCGAAACGCTCAGCCCAGAGCAATCTGCGGATCTGCTGGCAAAAACCTTCTACCCGGAAGACTCAACGGATGCCGAACAGCCTTACCACACTGCCCTGAGGAGGCTAGCGGAGGAGAAAAACCCTCGAGGGCTGTCTGCTGATGATCCTCCTTTCACGAACGCGGAGCTGGAAATGGTTATTCAGAACCAAAATCCGAAAAAAGCTCCCGGTCCCGATGGACTCACAGCGGACATTTGCACAGCGGCAATAAACTGCGACAGGGACGTGTTCTTAGCGATAGCTAACAGATGTCTGTCGCTGTCACACTTCCCGAAGCAGTGGAAGGTCGCCCACGTGTGCATCCTTCGCAAGCCAGGAAAAGACGACTATACCAGCCCAAAGTCGTACAGGCCAATAGGCCTGCTCTCGGTCCTAGGAAAAATGGTCGAGAAACTCCTAGTGGGCAGACTCCAGTGGCATCTCCTTCCTACACTTAACACCAACCAATACGGCTTCATGCCACAGCGTGGAACCGAAGACGCCCTCTACGCCCTAGTGGGCCACCTACGAGCCGAAATCAAAGCCAAAAAGATTGTGCTTTTGATATCACTGGACATAGAGGGGGCCTTCGATAATGCATGGTGGCCAGCATTAAAAAGGCAGTTGGTAGTAAAGAGATGCCCAAAAAACATCTACGAACTTGTTACCTCATACCTGGAAGACCGGAACATCAGGGTCAGCTACGCCAGAGCGACTAGTGAGAAGGGAACCACGAAAGGATGCGTACAAGGCTCCATTGCCGGACCGACGTTTTGGAACCTTATCCTAGACTCACTCCTTCACAAAATGGCTGGAATGGGGGTTTATTGCCAAGCCTTCGCAGACGACGTTGTCCTAGTTTTCTCGGACTTTACCACCAGTCCCTTGCAGCAGACGGCAAACGACGTGCTAGACGTAGTATCGGAATGGGGCGTCAAAAACAAATTAAGCTTCGCAGCGCACAAGACCAATGCGATGGTTTTAACGAGAAAGCTTAAGTATGACCTTCCGGTACTCTATATGTCAGGCACGCGGCTAAACCTAGTCCAAGAGGTTAAGCTGCTAGGTCTCATTATAGACTCGAAACTCACCTTTAACGCGCATGTGTCTGCAACCTGTAAAAAGGCCACAGACATCTATAAGCAGCTGGCACGCGCAGCGAAGGTGACCTGGGGTCTCAACGGAGAAATAATCAGGACAATATACGTGTCGGTGATAGAGCCAATCGTGACGTATGCAGCGAGTGCGTGGGCCCCTGCGGCTGAGAAACTGATGACAAGGAATCAGTTTGATTCACTGCAGAGAGGCTTTGCGCAGAAGATCTGCAAAGCATACCGCACGGTGTCTCTAACATCAGCACTAATTCTGTCAGGCCAACTTCCCCTAGACCTCCGGGTAATCGAGGCCGCAACCCTTTTTAAGATCAAAAAGGGCCATTCCCACGAGTTCCTACCACCGGGCTGCGAGTTGGAACGGGACGTCCACCACTCCCGAAATCCTCATCCAGCGCTACTCACAATAACAGAGTACGCACGCCTGGAGGATCTGACTCCTGAAACTCTGGAAACCCACCGAGTAATCGGTCCCCAAATATACACCGATGGCAGCAAGATAGAGGGGAAAGTCGGAGCTGCCTTGACTTGGTGGGAAAACGGAATAGAGTCTAGATGCAATACTTTTGGCCTGGCGCCTCACAACTCAGTCTTCCAGTCGGAAATGTACGCCCTCTTCAGAGCCGTTAACATGGTAAGAGAGTCTAGGGCGGCCACCGTGAGCATCTTAAGCGACTCAAGATCGTCGCTTGACCTGCTCAGGAGGCCGTCTGTCACTCACCACCTGGCATTCCAGATAAAGAATAGCGTCCGTGAGATTCGACGGGAGGGCAGAGAGGTGAGACTCTTCTGGCTTAAGGCCCACGTGGGAACCGCCGGGAATGAGAGAGCCGATGAACTGGCTAAAGAAGCAGCCCTAAATAGTGACACAGTTCACTACAACAAGGTCCCCGTATCCTTCGTGAGGCGGAAGATAAGGGAAGGGACTATAAGTAAGTGGCAAGCGCGATACGAGTCATCGAGTACAGGAGCGGTAACAAAAGTGTTTTTCCCAGACGTCCTAGCGGCGAAAAAGACACTCAGAGACACAGTTCTCACACCGGTCCATGTACAAGTCCTAACAGGACATGGAGGATTCTCAGCGTATCTCCACCGATTCCACCTTAAAGATAGTCCCTCGTGCGTCTGCGACCCCAGCTGCGAAGAGACGGTGTGGCACCTGCTACTTGAATGCCCAAGATTCAGTCATGACAGAATGGAGCTGGAAGTAAAGATCGGAACCCAGCTAAGCCAGTCCTCTCTTCACAACATCATAGAAGGATCGGCAACCAGGAAACCATTCTTGGCATTCGCGAGCAAAGTCGCCACAGTCGCGGCAGGGGCTAACAAAACAGACCCATCCTTACCACGTCGAACTCGACTACCACCTGGCCAACCACCATCACTACAAACAACTACACCTCAAACCCTACCACAAGCAACAACAACACAAAACACTGCACACACATCAATCACTGTTACACAACCCACAAATACAAACACTGACCAAATCAGAGCACCAGCGACGGCGACAGCAGAAGCGGAAGCCAGTTTACCACCAGCCCCTACAAGCATGCCAATAGCACAACTCCTGGCATGCGGAGGAGACGGAGTACCAAGTATCAGACTGCGACCCGTCGCCCTGTTCATGAACAAGGAAGAGGAAAAACTGGGAATAAGCTTCTGCATCGGCTGGAGCCGACCAGGAGCCCGAATACCAATCTCACCGGGCCTAGCCGCCCTGATCAACGGAAGTACCACCAAGACAACCATCAAAGGCAGCAAATACGCTGCATTGCCTCAAGTCGAAGTAGCCACTCACCGTTGCCGTCTATTGCGATTCAAAGGGAAGACTATCGCTTTATTCGAGTGGGGAGCGGACACTCCATTCACACAGGCAAGTTTGGTACTTCAAAAGATTGGGGAGGCCGGGGAAAACTCGGAAGGCGCTCGAACAATAAGCGTGGATGCCATGGAGATCGGAGGCGAGAGAGGAGATGTTGCGGACCGCTACGGTTGTTTAAAGGCCTCTGAGCACCATGAGGTAATCGTCTATGAGGACAGAGGGGAATCATTAAGTTTCCTCAAAGCCCCGAGACGCCAAACAGCCACCGCAACAAGCCCGAACACCCTCAGTGGATCCGAGAGGGCTCAGCAAAAGGCAGCGACCGAAAAAGCAAAGGAACAGAGTAAAACCACAAGCCCAGAGGAACGGGCTCGGTCGAGGAGTCGTCTGAAAACGTTCAGCACTTTCCTCAGCAATCTGCTTCCAAGCACCAGTCGCAGTACACCACAGGAGACAGCCGTGGAGAGGTTCTTTCGGAAAAAGGCCAAGGAACCATCTCAACAGAGGCCAACTCCGACAAGGGCCGATAAAGGACAGGTCAGCCCACCAACATTGGCAACAAGCTCAGGCACCATAGACCATGTCAAGAGCGCATTTCTCGAGTACATAGCGATCGTGAGAGCGACCAGAGAGGTTACACTCATGACATGCAGCAAGATCCTGCTGACCTTCCAGCGAAACACAGAAG
>OX940927.1:23979314-24220133 GCA_954870645.1 Agrotis clavis | reverse complement strand
TTCTCATTTTGTTCCACACCTTTACCGCAGTAGAAGCTCCCTTAAATTAGGGATTAAGTATTACAGTTTACACTAATGAACTAGAACACTGAAACATCATTTTAATGTTCAAAACGAACAAAACCACTCAACTTGATGGCCCCTTTTATGAGGATTCTGAAACAATATGGCCAGACTATAATTAAAAATATTTTCGAGTATAACCTTTAAGTGTATAGGTGAAAGCTTCGGTCACACGTGCGTCCCAAAAGTTGCCAGTTTAAAATAAAAGTTGCTAGATTAAAATAAAGGCGAACTTGGTAGAATTTTATAGTATAGCTACTCGACAAAGTTGGATCGGTTAGAATCTGTCATAACTTATTCATCTAACGTGAAAAATTTAAATAGGACAGTCGATGTCCATCATCATAAGATCTATCTTATACGGCAGATTAATATTAAATTGGATCAAGTAATGCTGGCTGTCGACTCTAATAGACAATTTTAATTGTAAATCTGCTCACATGAATATACGGCCAATCAAAATACAGTACACAAAACATCCCTTTAATTCAGTATTGTATTAAGTACCCATAATCCATCACCAAAGCTATGAATACGTTACCCAATTCACGTACGCAACAACAATTAACAGCATCCATTATTTAACATACCAATTTCGTGTTTATTGTGTAAGTAATACGGCGTATAATTGATCGCACACATCACTCTTGTTATCAGGAAAATCATGCGGTAACAAATAATTAAGGTGGAAATTGTTCGCTGGATGGTCTTTATTTTAAATATTGTGAGGAGTATGACAGAATTGATAATGATGGTTTTGAAACCAAAATGTTAACTCAAGTAAGAAGATACGTACCTACCTACGTCAGAGTCAAGACATTTGTGATTTAGATAGGCTACATTTCAGAATTATCTACAGAACTTGGCTCCCATTTAAGTATCAGTACTCTTACCGGCAAAATCAACACACACACTTACTATTCCTAGTATTTAACTTGGTATGGTTCGCTCCAAAACCCAAATACCTGATGCTGACCTGACAGCTGCAAAGTTGAAGTGAAACTGGGCTAGTCTATGTCGGAGGAGCAGTGGGCTAAACCTCTTTACGGAGCCCAGCTGGCAGGAGACGACAATGCAGCAGGCTCTGAAGGAGATGGCAGGATGAGCTGGATTCGTTTTCAAAGGATTGGCCTACAATCGCATTACATTGCGAAAGATGGAAGGAGAGAAGGTAGGCCTTTGCCCTACAGTGGGACAACGTAGGCTCATAATAATAATATTGAACTTTGCTTCTATTCTCACATTTATGTTTAGAATGGTTATTAAAATAAATATAAAAGCTTCTTAAACTATTACCTTGTTTTTTTGGAAAAACACACAGTAAGTACACAAATACCTCTTGGTAGTTTGCTAAAATTTGTCATACAACCTAAACATGATTGCCGTTTACTGGTACTATGACATAATTAACATGTATGAACTGATAGCTTTTGACGCAATTCATGACAGAAGTTGTACGCTTAACGCACCATTGGAGCCACGAATATTTAGTAATCTCTGGTCGCTACACGGTGATCTCATACTCTATTGAAGGATCACCGTAGATTTTAGTCAGGACAAGTTTGACAGTCCTTCACGCTCTACCCTGGGTAGGAGAACTCATTTGAAGATTTTACCACGATTAAAAAAAGAACTCTGTATTAGATATGAGCGCCCCGCCGGCGCGCCGTCGTCGCCGTGAATTCGGTCGGCGCGCCGCCGCCGAAAGAAACGCGCGGCGCGCCGCCACGACGAGTCGCAACTTGCTTTCTCGCTCGCACGCGCGTCTTGGCATTCGGCGTTTGTTCGCTTTAGCCTCTTTGCTACACTCACTACGTAGCTTATGCCACACACGTTAGTGCCGTTAGTGCACGGTTGCCAGGTAGCCGGCGGCGCAGTGTATGGCATGTACTATAGCTTTCACACGTACGGCGTAATTTGCCATACCGGCACTGGCTACCCGACAACCGGAACGTGTGAAAAGGCACTTACAGTATACTTGCGGTAATCCAGACTTGTGTGGGAAGATACTTGCACAAATTTCTAAGGGACGACACAACGACGTCAAGTCAATCGAATTGCATCATTATTTCTTAGTGGCAAGGTGGATTTTCACTTGTGGTTGGAATCGATCAAATCGCGTCACATCACGCCATGGTTAACCTCTTTAATCCCGCGCTCCCTTATCGTAAACTCCGTCCCGGCCTTGACATTTACGAACGCTTACGTCATCGCGCGCGTCAAGTGGCGGCCGCTTACATTAACCGTTATCGCTCCAGCTATAATGACTCAAATGGCGAACTGTAAACAGTTTCGTATTCGTTGATAAAGAGTCTTTGTATTACAACATAAACAATTCTTGTTTAACTACTTTGGTATTATAAATATCCCATAGATAAGAGAGATCTCGCCGTAACTAGACCGTTGACGTATCTTGTTTATTTTTGATAAAACTACTGAATCAATTTACACGAAACTTTAGAACTAATATAACGAATATATAAGTAATCTAATAAGAAAATTCCAACATATAATCTTATAAGATTCCAACTCAAAATTCAACTTACATGGAGCTGTTATTTGTCAATATTGCGCGACTGTCAACACTGGCCGACGCTCACAATAATTGTAATCACTCGAGATACAATGACTCTTATCTCAAACAATAAAAAGTTTCGTGTTCCTTAGTAACGAGACTGTGTATTTCAATATAAACAACTCTTGTATAAGTACTTCGGAATTAAAATATCCTATAGATAAGAGATCTCGCCGTAACCACAGCCGTAACTAGACCTGTTGACGTATCTCATTTATTTTTGATAAAACTACTGAATCAATTTACACGAAACTTTAGAACTAATATAACGAATACATAAGTATTCTACTAAAAAATTCTCACATACACTATTCCTATAAGATTCCAACTCTAAAATTCATTTATTTACATGGAGCTGTAATTTTTCAATGCGCAGTTCAATGCACGACTTTGTAAACGATCATCCGTGTTATTATGAACAGGTATCACTATAAAATGTTTTTTAGGATACTACCTAAACCTTCTTCAACTGATTACTAACCTTGAATCGAAAAAATAAACTACGGAAATTCAATGGTATTAGAAATAAATTGTTGACAACCGAATTGGCCTATAGGAGGGACAAAAACCTATTTCTACTCGATAATTTACGTTTTCCAATTAAAATTTTAGTTGGAATCTAACATAAACACGACACTTTATCAATTTCAGTACACTTAAAGTCCTATCATGGAAAAAATAAGACATAACAACATTTCAAGTGGTTGACCACTTGACATTTTGACATCGACAAAGATGCGATACTTTTTTTTTTTTTTATTATGTTGCCCAGTTGATTTCAGTAAGTATTTGGTATCATAATAATCGACTAAATTCCAGCTCTATGGGTGGGTTGGTTTTTCAAACGATTCAGAGCCATAGTGTATTATATAAATAAGGTTGAAGTTGGCTTGTACGCCCGTGCCACGCGCGAACCACATTTAGTTTCTCAGGACTCAACGGTAATGACGTTTTAGGAACCACATTTGGTTTCTCAGGACCTAAGAGTCCCCAACATGGTCACTGTCCTATGTTTGTGCAAGTCTCGATTTGTACAAGTATACTGGTACGTGTATAGTCGGCTCTACACAGTCAAGTGTATAAATTACCGGCCAAACCCGATTTCAGGATAAACTAGTCTGGCCTAGGCAAAACTAGTTCTTCCTTCACAAGAGAAATCGACGGAGCCCCGCTTAGTGGGGCTCCTACTTCTGGGTATCGTCAACCTTGTCTTAGTCATTCGTGACCTAGACTAGGGTCAACGGGCTCGCCGCAATCGCGGCGGTAAGATCCCTCTTTGAGGAGTGGCTGGATAGGTCCCACGGCGTCCTCACCTACCGCTTGACGCAGGTCCTCACCGGACAGTCGACACGGACGCTTCGGGAGGTACCATATAAGGAGGGGGGAAACGTCTGGTTGTCACCACTGCGAGGACCGCCCGGAGGACACGGTGGAGCATACGATGCAGGACTAACCCGCTTGGGCAGAGCACCGCCGAGTCCTGACACAGGCGATAGGCGACGACCTCGACATTGGTCGCCGCCATGCTGCGGGGTGAGACAGAGTGGGAAGCAGTCGCCTCGTTCTGTGAAGCAGTCATGCTCGCGAAGGAGGAGGCGGGATGCGCAAGGGAGAACCCTCGCCCACGGCGCAGTGGTAGACGCCCACGGCGTCGGACATCGCGGGACGACCTCCGGCCACCGTAGGCGCGGGCATGCGGGTGGCGAGTAATGGGAGACTCGCTGTCCGACCATGGACCATGCTTGGGTCGATGGCGCGTTGTGTTCCACGCACGCCTCAAAGAGCGTCAGCACAATGACGGGGCCTCCCATTTAGAGGGCCAAAGCCTGACGGGGTCTTGGGACACACTTATACCACGACTCCGGTACACAAGGGGCTACTGAAGGACACCGTGGATTTTAGTCAGTACAAATCTGACAGTCCCTCCCGCCCTGCCCTGGGTAGGAAGACTCATTTGATGATTTTACCACGATAAAAAAAAAAACTAGGGTCAAGAGCAAACCCATTTCACGTAAAAAAAAGAGAATTAAAAAAAATAGATAGTGCTTTGATTAAAAACTCTGTCTCGCATCTTAAAATACTGAAACAATTATTGTTTTTAGTAAACGTAATCTCTAATTATAGAAGACTAAAATTGTAATTAGCAAATACGTTTCTTTATAAAACTTTTTTTGGTACCTAACAACAACATCATTTTCTTCATTTTTCTTCTTAATAAATCTCTCCCTAATAAAAAAAACTAAGGCGCACGGCCGGACGCGACGCGCCGCCGCGACGCCGCCGCCGCCGTGAAAATATACAGGCCACGCCGCCGCCGTGGAATTGGCCATCGGCGCTCATATCTACTCTGTATACATAATTTTAAAGTGAAATTCTTTATGGCTAATCCAGCTCAACTCATGCTGGATACGCCCAAAATGCATTAGACACATTTAATTCAATTAGAAATATTGACGGCTATACTTTATGTGCAGATTGGAGAGCTTCCATGAGGAATCGTATGTTAATGGTGCCGATGTACTAATATTGGATATGTACCTACAATTAATTGGACGTCTGCCATGACAGACTCAGTCACCATGGTGACAGAGACTGGCTGAGCTGGGCTGAGCATTGGACTTAAGACGGGTCTTTGGAATATGAGTGTTAGTGGTTTTTAAAAAGGACAAAATACAGTGTGTCTGAAGAGTCTTAAATTATGTTTTTGCAAAGTTCAAGAGGTTTAAATTCTTAAAATATTATTGAGAAAGGCGAACGAAGAGTCTAAATTCAATCTCAATAACATAATTAATTTATAATCCTTCTACCTGAATGCTTTATTGTTTTCAAGTGTCTGTAAAGGATTTCTTAATAAAATTTTCCATGACTCGTCTTTATTAGAAGTAAGATAAATTTGACGTTCAAAATACCAACATTAATAATTTCAGATTAATTTGATATAGCATCTTTAATGATTTTAGAGAGAATAATAATATCTACCGTAACAAGTTTTTGTAAAACAGGAAACTGGAAACTGGTATTTGCCTGAGTAAATTTAGGATAAAAAAAAACATGATTTTGTCATGAACATTTTAGTATAGGGATAGGATACTTCTAAAATGAACTCAGAAGTATGGAGTGGGTACAGATACAGAGGGGCACAGTAGGGTGTCCCGAAAAATTTTTTTTTAGATTTTCACAACGCAAGACCTCTCGAAAGTTGCGTAATTTATTGTAGATTACTGGAAAAATGTTTAGAAAAATATCGAACTTTATCTTTAGGGCTCTACCGGCCCCCAAAGTTACGAAAAATTGACATTTTTATTGTGATATTTAGTTGTTCCTAATTTTGTCAAAATGTTTTTAATAATTTAAAAAACATTTTTTTTATATTAAATAGGTGTCATAGATACACAAAAATCCTATTTCTACCCTTAAACACGTAAGGTTTTATAGTTTTTGACATGCAAACACCCTTCAGTTTCTACAAAGCGCGATGATTTTATGCACTTGACCTGCGAATGTTTTCTTCGTATTAATTATGGTTGTTATTGTGCTTAATCGTTCTTAAATAATGAATTCAAGGCGTAGTGAGACTGCTTGTGATTTATTGAGGCCTACAAAGAACTTGAAGAACAGCAGCTACCAACTACAAGAGACGTCATTAAATATAGTTTATTTTTCAAGAATTACCTAAAGTTAAATTAAAATGGAAAGGATCCATCCAATTCAGATGTGTTTGCGATTATTTCTGAAAAGATCAATACTATTTGGATTAAATCGTCGATTCTTATCGCAACGTACAGCTTTACTTAAATACTATTAAGCCATCACAAAATTTACAACTGCTTGTCAACTACATTCTTCGGTTTCGTTCCTTTTAAAACAAAAGAAGTCTTTTAAGGACGGAGCCAAACATATTCTTCAATCTGAAGAATATAATATGTTTTACTCTCGAATTTTATTTGAAAATTTGAGGTCTGTTGTGAATTCTATCACAACAAGAAATGTTATCAGAAAACCTTCTTGCCAGCACGCTTTATGATGACAGAGATCACATTCAGGAGTTGGTTTTTCGAAGAATAATAAAAGCTCGAGGAGCTAAAAGTAGCTGTAAACACAGGATAATTAAATCATTAATAAAAAATAGAGATTACACCGAGATGAGTGTGTGGCACAATTGTTAGGTGGCAGCAACACTTGTTTTTCAACGTATTTATAACGAGGACCATCAAATCATGGTAAATGTAAGGGCTTGTAAATAATTGACTTTTTCTGTTACACACAAGCTGTGGAAAGATGTGTTAAACCATAACAGACGCCTCATAAAGTCTGACTGACGAAACTTTTAGAGATAGTTACTTAGAACGGATTTGAATAAATGTGCTAAAATTTTGACATAAAAATAAATTTGAATTTTACGTTAAGAATAATATGAGAAGCTTAAATTTATTTTCTAATGCTTTGTTTTACTGATATAAATAATAAAACACCCTTTTTAACTGATTTTTATATTCTGTTAACTATACGGTTTCTGTCTGCAAAAATGAAAATGTATAAAACTTCAACCTCTGGTAGAGCCCTAAAGATGAAACTTAATTGTAGTTTTTTTAGCATATTCATAATCTATATAAAATTACGCAAATTTTGATACCTCTTGTGATTGTGTAGCTTGAAAAAAATTTTTTTTCATACATCGACGGGACACCCTAGGGCACAGATCAGGAATCTCACAATTCATCGCTTTTCTACGATGTTCGAAATCATATCACTTATACAGGGTGAACAGAGAAAGCGAGCGAGAAAATTGACATCCTGTGATGTTATTTTGAGTCCTGTGTTGCAAATATTATTTTTTTCTGTTAAGTTATCTTCCACATGTACGGTTTTTTCCTTAAACTGTACAGGTGTGAGGTAGATTCGTTATATTTTTTCTAAAGAATAGAACAGAGATAGCAGACTTAGAAGGACGTTTGACGTTACTTGTGTATTGAACTGCCTATTAATACAATTATGAAGTTCAAGCATTTGACAAACAGACAGGCACAAGAAAATAAGTTTTTTTTAAGTAAACAAAGGAACATAAAATCTCAAAAGAAAAAGCATATTCACACTACCAGTTTCCATTACGTAATTACCTGTCACGATGGGATTCTCCACGATACCTAATGGGGTAAAAAAGGGGTAGCATTTGTTTTTCATGGACATCGCCTCGGGGTAAGCCTAGTATAGTAATGGTGCTTCGTTGCAATTTGTAAGACCCTTTGAATCATTACATTTTCGACATGGCTTGCTTGTTTAGATAGAAACAGGTAATAAATAAGAACGTATTAGGCGAACTTTGACTTTACCTCAATAGGGTTGCCACGGCTGACTTTGTTTTTTGTTCCAATTATCGCCACAGATCCTGTAGACTTATATTTATGACTCATACTAAAATTCAATTAAGATAAAATTGTAGAGGTTTATCATGCACAAGAATGAAATGCAAGTAAAGCCGTTGGTCCTGGCTGTCATTTCTAGATATTTAACAGTCGTTACTGTTACTCAGAAGCTCTCGTCCTGATCTGAGTGGCAAGAATCATTGGATGTTTTTAATACGTAAAAAAGGTCTTATCTTTGCTTCTGGGTTGGGTTAAGGCCAAGAGGAAATAAATTATAAAACATTAAATTATAAGTAAGAACAGTATATTAAAATCGGATAGCATACTACCAGCCCTACGCACAAATATATTTCCACGTTAGCAGGTAAAACGGATTGGGTAGCAAAATGAAGTGAGGTTTTGTGTTTCTAACATTTTATTACTGGAGTTTAGAGATGGGAATGAATTGCCGTGGTAGTTCATTTTAATTTTGTTTTTTAGTACCGTCGTCGTATAAAGAAATAGTTGTGTTTATATTTGAGAGGAACTAAATATGGGTCTAATTTATAACTGGAAAACTATCTAGCGGGGTCGTAATACCAAGATATACCGTATCGTTTGTAAGATTCTAGACTATAATCTATAGTGGTTTTAGTAGCCAAATTTCATCAAAATCCATTCAGCCGTTCTGACGTGATTGAGCATGAAATGTCCATCTTTTTTCCGTTCATTAATCCAAACTTTCGCATTTATAACATTAAAAAATCATAAAATCTTATTTGGCTACTTTCAACAAACAATCATGAGCCAAGCTAAAGCTTATTTAACTTTATTTTTGTTTGGATAATTTCGCAGACTTTTTGAATTCCTACCTAATTCTTGAATACACAAGCCTTGATAATTTCTGTAAAGCAATTAATTCTGTAAACTGTTTTGTGCCAAAATTCCTGGAAATGTGAAGAATATTTAAATACTTCAACATTTCAAGACAAGTTTTGTCTTAAAATAGTATTTTAGACAAAGGCTGATATTAATTTACGATCTATACATAAGTTGCTTTTGAAACTATTACATAATTAACTGGCCGTTGCCCGCGGCTTTGCTTGCGTGTATCTTAAAAATTGTCGTAACGGGATATCAAGACAAAAATTACCATGTTTTAATCCAAGTTGTAAACTATGTTTCTGTACGTTTCATTTAATCCGCTTAGTAGTTTTTGTGTGAATGGATATTTATTTATTTATTTGTTTATTTATTTATTTATTTATTCATTTATTCATTTATTCATTTATTCATTTATTCATTTATTCATTTATTCATTTATTCATTTATTCATTTATTCATTTATTCATTTATTCATTTATTCATTTATTCATTTATTCATTTATTCATTTATTCATTTATTCATTTATTCATTTATTCATTTATTCATTTATTCATTTATTCATTTATTCATTTATTCATTTATTCATTTATTCATTTATTCATTTATTCATTTATTCATTTATTCATTTATTCATTTATTCATTTATTCATTTATTCATTTATTCATTTATTCATTTATTCATTTATTCATTTATTCATTTATTCATTTATTCATTTATTCATTTATTCATTTATTCATTTATTCATTTATTTATTTATTTATTAGGCAAACCAACTAAATACACGCTAATACATTTGCAGTACACGTATTTTGCGAAACCAATAACATTGCATGCATCTAAATTAATCAAACCTCTATTCGTTCTGACAATCATTCGCATTTATTGGTTACCAAAATAGATAGATAATTTCTTAGTATTAATAAACCTAACAAAGGGTTAATAATTCAAAAGTGAAAGTAGAATAGGTTGGTTATTCATTTAAGAGTACAATTAGTCATTCATCAACATCATATCACTATTTCACCTTAGGGTGATCAAGTATCCACTGGACATAGGCCTCCCTTAAGATTTATAATATGAACGGCGGAAAGTGGCTTGCATCCAGCACAATCTTGTGATCTTCATTAGACCGTCTGTCCATCTTGTAGTGGACGTTTTGCTGGGCATATACTATGTCGTAATAGAGACTACTCTGAGAAGAAAAACTGACTCAAAATTAGGGTACAATCTCTATTAAAGTGCAGTTCCTAAATCTTATAATGAGCTTCATCATCATTATCAGCCTATTAATGTTCCCACTGCTGACAGACAGATAGTACAGATAGTATATAACCTGGATTATCACATAGGATAGTTTTTATCCCGATTTTATGTTCCTGTGGGATAATTTTCGAGTTGTAGCGGGTGAAGCCGCTGGCAACAGCTAGTCTTTCATAAAAATAATTAGGTTACAAAAATTGTTCCAGTTACACAAATCGCATGAACTGCCGTCAAACGCAAAAAAAAAAAAGAAAACACCTATACAAAGTTTTCAGGGCGCTAACTTATTACGTCACGTCCGTACTTAAAACGAGCCATTACTCCAAGTGAGAAGTCTTTAAAATTTAATTTTCAAAATGTTTACTGTAAATTAATTTTATTACCGCAGACGGTAGCTTTGGGTGATTATAATGACAAATGTTTTACAAAGGCAGCCTGCTTTCTCCAAGCAACAATTTTTGAATGAATAACTCCTGAAACGCTTCGCTTGCACGACAAAATTATTTATGCTCCCTTAACAATAGACGTGACTATTTCTTAGGGCTGCTATTTCCTGTTAGTACGATGTGTACAAAATTCAGCGTTGGATGCCAAAAAAACATATTATGGTGAGTGAAAATACTGGTATTAACTGGGCTGCCTGTCCACATGAGCACGGTGAAGCGACGCGGCGGAGCGGAGAAGCGGAGAAATAGTAGCGGAGAAATAGCACTAAATCTTTGCTCCATTTCGGTGATGCAATTATATTGATTTATATTTCTCCGTTTCTCCGCTCCGCCGCTTCACCTTGCTCATGTGGACAGGCAGCCTAAGACAAACAACACCAGTACGTTCACTTACCTTATGATTTTTTGCTCTCATGCTCTATAGATGATTTTTATGACATCCAAATCTGAATTTCCGCTGCCTCGCTCCGTTCCTGTGGACAGGCAGCCTTAAGGCATTTCCACATCTCGTTTTGACAAGCCTATCACCAAAGCTAGAGCTAGCGGAGAACTTAGCTTTGGTGATTGGTTAATCAAAACACACCTCCGGTCGTCTCTGGTCCTCTCGGCTTTGATGGAAACCGAACCAGAGTCAATTGCTCAGCTCAGCTAGTTGACGTCGTGACGCGCAATCATTGGTTCAAAATGGTCTCCAAATCCAAGCATACTCAAAATCATACAAAAATATTTGTTCCATGCGGTTTGATGGAACCCGCGAAAGTATAGTCGATCGGTCAGCCACTGCACCAAATGTGTCATCACAAGAATCATCTTTTGTATCTTGATAGTCAGTGGATAACAATTCAGTTTCTACCAAGACGCGATACTAAAAGGAAACTATTTTTTTGCTTGTAACAGTCGAATTCACTTTTTCTTTTTATTTCCTGAACTATTTTCTTTGGAAGTTCTCTCTCAGCCACTTTGCCATAGAATAAACTGAAAGTTTTTCTTACTCTATGTTTTTTCTTTCTTGGCTTTTTGTTGGGACGTTCCAGATGATCTGGCTCTCAAAATATACAAAGATAAACATTGTATTTCATTTAAAAAAATGTAACTGTTCATTCGATTTAAATTGAACAGATTAATAACAATTAAAACGATCGCACAGATCAACCTCGGCAAGCGTTGTTTTATCTCAGACATTGACCTAACTTTTTTTTAACTATTAAATGAGTCCTCCCGCCCAGGATAGAGCGGAAGGGACTGTCAGACTCGAACTGACTAAAATCCACGGTGTTTAGTCATTCGCACTGCTCGGAGATCTATTATTATTTAGTCACTAGCTCCTGAATTCCAACTACTTAACAAACCGCAATATCACCTATTTCAGTCATCAAGACTCACTTACAAAGGTGTCTGCCCACTTACTAGTTACAACAAAGTTGCTCTCGCTGTACCTGTTGTTCAGCGGTAGTCTTCAACTTTGTAATAGTATTTACAATTAGTGTTAGAAACGCTTGAAGTTTACCTTGGTACACGTTGATACTGACTCCAGGTTTGTTTAGATGGCAGTTGTAGACGGTCTGATAGATGGATTTTGTATGAAAGCGTTTTTTTATTTTATAGAGAAAAAACTTTTTTCTAAAAAAAATTAACCGCCTTCAAAAACAACCAAAAAAAGGGTAAACAAACCTACAAAACAACTTTTCTTTCGGAAGTCGGTGGCTTTGTTTTTTTTACTTCGTTGTCTTTTTTGCCACCGACTTCCGAAAGAAAAGTTATTTTGTAGGTTATTTTACCCATTTTTGTGGTTGTTTTTGAAGGCGGTTAATATTTTTTTGAAAAAAGTTTTTTAATTTTACTCTTTTTAGTTTAAATATTCAACCCAAGTTCTTGTCAAATACATCATTTTCTTACATGTGCACTAGTATTTTGTAAACCGTGGCGCCGGTATTAACATCGCGTATGTTGCGTATTACACATGCTAATAAAATTCCCTATCTCAAAAACTGCTAAACAGATTATGATGAAACTTGCAGTATTTCCCTAAGGTAAACGATCCCCAGTACAACAAAAAAAGAATTTTGTAAATCGGTCCACAATTGGCGGAGTAATCGCGTAACAAACACGCAAAAAGTAATGTCATCCAAGTAGCCGAAATCAATAAAAATGCTCACAAAATAAAAAGTATGTACTGAACCAAATTGGATGAATTTTTTATGGGACCACACTGCAAGTATATTGCATCGAACAAAAACAGAATCACACCAATCGAACTAGAAACCTCGGAGTAATCGATGTACATACATAAAAAAAAAACATACCGACCGAATTGAGAACCTCCTCCTTTTTTTTGAAGTCGGTTAAAAACTAATGATACCTTTTCTTAATGAATGATCTTACGATATTGAATTGAAAAAAAAAAACAACTCTATTAATTTCTCACGTGTCTTGGGTGCTTTTACAAACATACTCGTATATAAACTCACATACACAAAACAACTACTTGTAGATCATCATCATACAAATAATATTTGTTCCGTGCGAGAATCGTCCCCTGACACGTAGCGCAACAATCCAATCGCTCAGCTACTCCACCAACCGTGACGTCACTGAGAGAGTTTTGAGCACTTTATAGAAAGATACTGTATGGCAAGGGTTATAAAAAATCTGAAGATATAATGTTTAGTGAGAGAGCAGTTCCTGCTATCTCATCGAGAAAATAATGCTCGTACTCATACGTCCTAAAAATACTGGTATGTGGCAAGAACTAACATTCGATTACGGATAACGTAGCAGCACATTTTAACAGAGTAATTAAAATATTTTAGTGATTTTTATCAATTCTTAAATATCTGAGTAACAAATAAATACCTACACAGTCCATCTCTTTGACGTAATATCCAAATATTCACAAAAATTGTTATCAAACACGTTCAATGTTTGCACACCATCCCACACGGCGATGCAGCATGAAATGGTCTGTATAAACATTGCTTATAAGCACATAAATAGCGCAGGCTCTTAACATTTTCCATTTACTTTATTGCACTAGAAAACTTACCCTGACATCGTTGTGGACATTAAACTGTAGGTGGTCCAAAATAATAACAACTTTAGTTTCGAGCCTGAGTGCCACGGCCACTAAAATGACACTTAAGATCAACGCTCACGTAACTCTAAGGCTGAGATTAATAGCCGTTGCTAAGCATCTGTTGAAAGTATTACTCCAAAAAGTACTACTTTAGCTTAGCTAAGCCAAGTATCTGATTCGGGATAAATAAACGGTTCTATGGGCAGTGCTTGGCTTAGTATGGGCTGAGTTATGGTTTAAGCAAAAGTAATACTTTAGTGTTATATTTCAGAAGCGTTCACAATATACTGGCTAATTCTTATTTCATAAACAACCGAATTCGCTTTATTTTATTAATGTTACATTCTTTTATTTTATGTTACACTGACCCGAATATATCAATTACTAAAATTAATATTTATCATTATGTATAAACACACAATAATAAAAAGTATTTTAGTGTATAAATAAATAAATATAATTAATAACGTATTTTATAATTACACTGATATTAAATATCAATTTCATAAAAAAAGAAACAAATTTTGAAATAACTGACATTTGGCATTAACATAAACATTAATGTCAAATCCATACTTAGAACGTGTTAAGTCCTCGAAAATCGATACTATGGCTAAGAAAAGTATTGGCGTAGTATTAGGTTGGCTTTTATCAAGAGTAAATACTAAAGTACTGTCTATTTATACGAAATCGATGCTTAGAACGTCACTAAGCACTGACTTTGGCTTAGCCGTTTCTTAGTTTCGACTATTTATCTCGGCCTTATTCTCTTTTAATATGATTTATTTTTGCCTTTAATGGTTTAGGAACCACAAACATAATCACCACAAACTTTCTCCGAAGTTTTCAACCACAGAATATTAACAAGCACATTAAAGAGATTATTCATCGTCGTCAAATCATAACTGAAGAAGATTCCAAGCCAATTTTTACGACCGCTCATTAATACTCCAATTTCGAACTGCAGTTAAAACGGTTTTAAAATTTTCATATAACACTTAGTAGAATTAAATGTGTCTACAAAATTCAATTTGTATGAATTTTACAGTCGTCTTAAATTCTGAGGGATGATAAAAGATCCCCTTACAATTATTTTTAAGGAGGCTTTTTGCCGTAATTACAGTCGTTTTTCTACTGTTTTCCGGAGAATATCTTTTTTGGTGTTCTTAATCTTTTTACCCCGTTTTATCTCCTCAAGTAATCTGAGTCATTTATCTCTGTGAAAGATAAAGATAGAAAATTAATTGGTTAATATATTTAATTCATTGATAATAAAATCAGCTTCTTTATTGTGATACTTTTTTTTTTGTTTGTTGAAATAAAAAATATGGTATTACTTTCTCAGCATTGACATTTAAATGTTATTTATCTACTCTCATATCGTAAAATTCGAAATACAAAACTCAAAACGAGTTTATAAAGACATACTTTATACCATAGAGTATCGTAATGAAATTAAAAAATTAAATTATAACACTGTTTCTCTAACAAAACAATGTTATAATTTAATTTTTTTTCATTATGATACAGATTACTGACCATAGATACATCTATTTCATTATTTATCTGTGGCTGCGCGCGCTTTAAATAGGAATGTTGGAATTTTGACGTTTGTATTTCGGTGAATGAATATTAGTGTTAATTAATTTTTATCTTTTATGTGATATGTTCGTATTCAATGAGAGTAGATAAAGTAGTGTATGAAACTGTACATAACTAGGTATTATACCACTCGTGTGATACTATTAAAAAACTCGCTTCGCTCGTTTTTTAAACTCACACTCGTGTATAATACCCCTCATTATGTACCAGTTACATAAACTACTATTTTGCATTTAAAAAACACTTATTTTTGTTATTATGTAATAACCCGTCGCATTTTTTTTTACAAATTTTCCCAGTCATCATGATCTTTGTTCGATAAACACAAAAAACTACGTTTAAAACGTTATTCCATACTTTAAAATGTTGTATCGTACGAGAAACAACCCCGCAACCCATAAAACAACAGCCAATTACTAAACCAGAACGCCAACAAAACATTTAACTGAAAATCGTTCAAATATTTTTGGTTCAAGCAGCTTTCCTTAACTCAGCTAATCAAACTTAAAAGTCAGAACAAACACGGTTTCATGACATAATTCATCTAAGTTGCGAAGAAGCAATCTTTTGTTGGAACTTTTGGCCCTACCGTAATTGCTTTAAGTTGGTTGCAGATTAAAACAAGATGAGGCTGTCATGAAAAAACAACATTACAGCATCGTACTTGAGAAAATAATAAAGACTAAGGGTTATTTTTTTTAGGTTTTCTTGTCTTCCACCTTGTGAATTGTCACAATTTTGCGACTCTTGGGTAATGTTAAAAGCTTTTATTTTTTTGGGAATAGACTTAAAGTGTGATGATTAAAATAAATACGAAACGACGCTTCTGTGATTGATTTAGTTTATTTGAGGAGTCGAAGTAGTTATTAACGCAGTCGAAAGTTTGGAAAAAACATTCGAACAAATAAATCATGACATTAATGAAACTGTTAAAATGATTAAAAAATGATAATAATTATCTAGAAAAAATATGATTATAATATAGAATAGAGGTTTGGTCAATATTTTATTTATTATAGACACTTTGAAGTGATTATATCGAAATAATATACCGACAAAAAACATAAAGTTTGTGATGATATTTTAAAACAGAGACTTATCCCGAAATTCAACGCTAAACATTTTAACAGAACTCGCTAAAGACTTACTTTTAGTATTAGAAACTAAAAGTTAGTCTTTTAAACTACATCAAAAACAACTAACACAGATAATTATATAATACTGAGCAATATAATTCTTAGAGCGGAAACTAATAAAATGCTCCCGGAGCAAACTTTGACTAACTGACTGTGTTATGCACCATGCATTCATTTTGCTTGAAAGTAAATACATGTGGGACATACAAACACAAGACATTATACGACTCTAAGAGCAAACATGTTACAGTTATAACTGAGTGTTCAAAATAGTGGCACTGTTTCGTAGTTACCCATTTCTAAGCTATTGCTTAGCTTTTATCGCGGGTTTTGAGCGCGGCGACCGAATCAAGAAATTCCGTTACGAAAATAAACCTAACGAAAATAAATCTAACACCCCGCATCGTCGAAAATTAATCTTACGTCGCTTCAGTACGGCAGACTTCGGCACCGTGTTTGTTTTTTTTTTATTGACGTGGCCAACCATAGCTTAAAAAAAACACAAGTTGATAGATAATGCTATGCAATAGCTTTGCCGCGGCAGTTCCCGAGTGCCACACGTGTTTTTTTTAAACATTGCCCCACTCTAGGAATAATTATATCGCTCGTCGTGGGTGCGTTTACAAAAATAGAAAGGCACATACACAAACATCCGGACCCGCAACAACTACTTGCAGGTCATACAAATATTTTGTTTCGTGCGGGGATCGAACCCGCGACAGCAGACGATCGCTCAGCCACTGCGCCAACCATGCCGTCATTCAACGCGTATTTCTACAACAAAAAACTTTTTCTAAAAAAAATGTGACGCTCTTCAAAAACAACCTCAAAAAAGGGTAAAATAACCTACAAAACTTGTCTTTCGGAAGTCGATGACTTTTTTTATTAATTTCATTGTCTCTTTTGCCACCGAGAATCATGAAAATCGGTTCACCCAGTCGCAAGTTATGAGGTAACAAACATAAAAAAATAAAATAAAAAAAATCCAGTCGAATTGATAACCTCCTCCTTTTTTGAAGTCGGTTAAAAAGAAAACTATGTTTGGCTTTTGTTTCCTGATACCTCCAACTTTGGGGTCTCCTATTCAAAAATGAATACATTACTTCTAGGCGATCGTGCTTCACCATCGACCACATTGTAGCTTACCATCAGCCTTGATAGTAGTCAAACGAAAGGCTATCGCTAAATAATAAAAAATAAAGTTTCATAATATTATCGTGTATAATGCAGAATTATTGGAAATAATTATGCAGAAAACATTTCACTGAGAATATCAGTCTTGTCAGAGCTCCATGTAACATACAAGGACCTCAACGGGCTCAGAATTTCTAAGAAGTCTTGTGTCTTGTTAAAAGCACTTTGTCAAACTGGAATAATATTCACCTAAGGTAAAGGGAGATTATTTGGTGAGACAGGCAACTCAGTGATAGTCTTCAAAGTCTCTCAAAACGTTACCTATGCATGCAGTAATTCGAAATGATGCAACTAGTTCACCACTAAAGTGGACAAGATGTAGTGACACATCATTTCGCATTACAGCATGCATAGGTAACGTTTTGAGAGACTTTTAAGACTCTATCACTGAGTTGCCTGTCTCACCAAATAGGAGATTATTTGGTTTACCTTATGCAGTAGAATTTTTCTCATTCTCGGAATTGCATCCAGGATTTTCATGCTCAATAGTCGGGCCTGCAACTACTTCGCTAAAAACACTAAGGCACTACAACTCGTGAATAATACTTGAAAAATGTGCCCGACACTACGAATTTCTCCTGTATCGTACGTTTAAACACTTGAAAAATTGTAACACACATTGTAGGTACACAAACACCACCGGGTGTTTGTGTACAATGTATAAAACGACTTGTAAGTTTTACTAATTCTGTTTCGGTGCGGGGATCGAATTTGCGACAAGCAGCGAAGCAGTCCATAGCGCGGCCACTGCGCTAACCGCACCGCACCTTCAACTGAAGTCAATTTGATTTGACATACAATCGCCTAATTGGAAGCGGTCACCGTAACCATGCATGGACATCACCAAAAGTATCGCATGCCAATTGAGTCGGAAACACATTATTAACACCCAACGCCACCCGATGAAACGTGATGCGTGTTAGGTCAAATCAAAATTAAATGTATTGTTTTCTATGACCAGAATCACACTATGAACACCCGAAGCGACGACATGCGCTCACACGCCACCCGATCCAGACGTGCCAGGTCGGTATGTTGCCGATGGTGTTGGTAAACACGCCATCCGACGCATCACATGTAGTGTGTTTCTAGTCCAGACCCGACGCCACGCGTCAGTCGTTCGAAAACTTCGAGAACTATCACAGAGTATAGACACAGAAATCATCAATCCACAGTAAAGTCTGGTTAAGCATCTCACAACCTCCTTAGGTTGGCCTGCAAGATGCCACTCACAAAGAAAAAAATTATATATTTGTGGCGTCGCGTGTTGGTTAATGTGCACGGTGCACATCGGGTATTGACCCGTTGCGTCGCGTGGCGTGTTAAATAATGTGTTTCCGGCTTTACTGATTCTCCAGCTTTTCATTAAAACGCACAACTTTAGTGCCAAGTGAATTATGACCATGAAATTAAATTCTACATCATAGTGTGCTTCTAAAGCCGGAAACACATTATTAACACCCGACGCCACCCGACGAAACGTGATGCGTTTTGAGTCAAATCAAATGTATTATTTTTTTAAACCAGAATCACACTATGAACACCCGACGCGACGACATGCGCACGGTGCACATCGGGTGTCAACACGTTGCGTCGCGTGGCGTGTTTCCGGCTTAATATTCCCTATAATATTATATTTCCCGATCTCTCAAGCACTTTTACATGCCGCGCTAATGGCACTGGGGGAGCTTTTCTTTCAGGCGGGGAATATTTAAGCATATGGCGTGCATCCCATTTATGTGTAGGGAGGTTGTAATATATTATAAGCCTTACGGCGTGCCCCTTTGTATTAAAGGAAGGAAGTAGTTTTTTATTGCAACATGCATTAGAAGATATTGGTTTGTAGAGTTGTGGTAAGTTATGGCAATATTGTTCAAATGAAGTGTTTTCTTGGGTCTTCTAAATAATCACGTTTTTAATAATAAACGATTGTTTCTCTTTTTACACCTAAATTACTGAACTAATAATAATATTTCGCATTTACGTTGTCAAGTATACAGAAAAGGACACAGATTCAATTTTGTTCTCAAAAAAGTATTGTTGCCAAAGAAAACAACAATAACGTTCTTATAATACTTGTTAATGCACTATTTATTAGTGCATTTGTTGTCTTTCGAATTATGATTGATTTATATTATTACAAGCAAAGTACAAAGAAAAAAATGTGTGCCGTGGGGCGCCGGCTTAGAATTGCGCTCCCCCAAATCATCCCGTGGGTGTCGTAAGAGGCGACTAAGGGACAAACCGGAGGTCGGGCAGCAGCGTCCTCCGTGTACTGCACATCCTTACTGCGATCGCCAACCCGCCTGCCAAGCGTGGCGATTAAGGCAAATTACCCCCTATAATGATGGAAACCACAGAAACCAGGCCCCCAGTCCCCGGCAGCTCCGCTATCCCTGGCGCGGGTAGCGGTCAAGGTAACGGCGGAGCAGGGGTTGCTAAGAATCTCCGGAAGAGATCCGGCTACCCACCCCCACGACGACTGGCCCTGGTAACACACAACATACGCACATTGAGGACTGACGAAAAGATCTGCGAGCTGGAAGAGGAGCTGAGCAAGTTACACTGGGACATTATGGGGTTATGCGAAGTCCGAAGAGAGGGGGAGGACACCGTAACCCTGAAGTCTGGTAACTTGCTCTACTACCGGGAGGGCGACCAACAGTCCCAAGGTGGTGTCGGGTTTCTCGTTCACAAGTCCCTCGTAAACAACATAATTACCATCGACAGTGTGTCGAGCAGGGTGGTATACCTAATACTCAGAATATCCAAAAGATATTCGCTGAAGGTCATTCAGGTATACGCACCGACCTCGTCACACTCCGATGATGAAGTGGAGACTATGTATGAGGACGTTAGTAGGGCCATACATAGCTCCAAAACCCACTTCACTGTTGTTATGGGGGACTTCAACGCAAAGTTGGGCAAGAAAAGCGGTGATGAGTTGAGAGTGGGGCAATTTGGGTATGGGCAACGGAACCCTAGGGGACAGAGGCTGGCCGACTTTCTGGAGAAAGAGGAACTCTTTATGATGAACTCTTTCTTCCAGAAGCCGCCTCACAGGAAATGGACCTGGCTGAGTCCCGATGGTTTCACGAGAAACGAGATAGACTTCTTCATGACCGACAAGAAACGGATATTCAGCGATGTCTCTGTGATCAACAGGGTAAAAACCGGTAGCGATCACCGAATCGTAAGAGGCTCGCTGAATATCAATGTTAAACTTGAAAGGTCCAGCCTGATGAAGTCTACGCTCCGACCTACTCGGCCCCATATTCAAAATCCCGAAAGCTTTCAACTCGAGCTCTCTAATCGCTTTGCTTGCCTTGAGAACTTAGTGTCAGTGGACGAGATCAACGACGGGCTAGTGGAAACTGTCCGCACGGTAGGGTCTAAGTTTTTTTTAGACCCTGTCGTAAAGATAGACCCCAGAAATTGACCGAGCAAACCTTAAACCTCATGGCTGAACGACGTTTGCTACAGTTGCAGTCTTCCGATGACGCGAAGTCATATAGGCAGCTCAATAGACGGATATCTAAGTCCTTGCGACATGATCTGCGTCTCTTTAATACGAATCGTGTTAAAGAGACCATACAGCGAAACCAAGGCTCTAAAGTGTTCGCAAAGGACAAGTCTATTGGGCAGAGCCAGATGACAAAGCTGAAACGGGAGGATGGCAGCATAGCGTCGACCAAAGCAGAGGTTTTAGGCGAGATCGAGAGGTTCTATGGACAGTTATACACTTCGGTCGCAAAGCCCGTTGACCGCTTGGTAGGAGATCCCAGAGCCAAGCTGTCCCGACATTATACCGAAGATATCCCGGACATCAGTCTGTACGAGATTAGGATGGCCCTGAAGCAGCTTAAGAACAACAAGGCGCCGGGCGAGGACGGAATCACTTCAGAGCTTCTGAGAGCGGGTGGAACACCGGTACTTAAAGTCCTCCAGAAGCTCTTTAATTCTGTCCTCTCTGAGGGCAAAACGCCTGAAACATGGAGTAGAGGTGCTGTTCTTCAAAAAAGGTGATAACAGCCTATTGAAGAACTACAGACCCATCACGCTTCTAAGTCATGTTTATAAGCTGTTTTCAAGGGTTATCACGAACCGTCTCGAACACAGACTTGATGACTTCCAGCCTCCCGAACAAGCCGGTTTCCGAAGAGGCTATAGTACCATAGACCACATCCATACGCTGCGGCAAGTTATACAGAAGACCGAAGAGTATAACTTGCCATTATGCTTAGCGTTTGTGGACTATGAGAAAGCCTTCGATTCGGTGGAAACATGGGCGGTACTTGAGTCACTCCAGCGATGCCGTATTGACTATCGGTACATCGAGGTGTTGAAGTGCTTGTATAATAACGCCACCATGTCGGTCCGAGTACAGGAGCAGAGCACGAAGGCGATTCCATTGAGAAGAGGCGTAAGACAGGGGGACGTTATCTCCCCGAAACTGTTTACTGCCGCAATGGAAGACGCCTTCAAGCTCCTGGAATGGCAAGGACTTGGCATCAACATCAACGGCGAATACATCACTCACCTTCGGTTTGCCGACGACATCGTAGTCATGGCAAAGTCGATGGAGGAACTCAGCATGATGCTCGATGGCCTCGACCGAGTTTCACAACGGGTGGGCTTGAAAATGAACATGGACAAGACGAAAATTATGTCAAATGCCAATGTTGTGCCCACCCCAGTCTCTGTTGGAAACTCGGTACTCGAAGTTGTTGACTCATATATCTACTTAGGGCAAGTGGTCCAGTTAGGTAGGTCCAACTTCGAGAAAGAGGTCAACCGCCGAATCCAACTCGGTTGGGCAGCGTTCGGGAAACTACGCAATGTCTTTTCGTCCGACATACCTCAGTGCCTCAAGACGAAAGTCTTCAACCAATGTGTGTTACCAGTGATGAGTTACGGCACCGAAACGTGGTCTTTCACTATCGGCCTCATCTCAAAGCTCAAAGTCGCTCAACGAGCTATGGAGAGGGCTATGCTAGGTGTTTCTCTACGTGATCGAATCCGAAATGAGGAGATTCGTAGACGAACTAAAGTCACCGATATAGCCCACCGGATTAGCAAGCTGAAGTGGCAATGGGCAGGCCATATTGCTCGCAGAGCAGATGGCCGATGGGGTCGAAAAGTACTAGAGTGGAGACCACGGACTAGCAAGCGCAGCGTAGGACGTCCACCAGCAAGGTGGACAGACGACCTTATAAAGGTCGCCGGAAGACGCTGGATGCAGGTCACTTCCAACCGGTATAAGTGGAAATCAAAAGGGGAGGCCTATGTTCAGCAGTGGACGTCCTACGGCTGAGATGATGATGATGATGAAGCAAAGTACAGCCCGTTTTGATTGTCAAATTCTAAATTCCACAGACAAATCTGGTCATTAATAAAAACTTCGGATATATTAACTGGTAAAAACACGCACACGACACAGTTAACGAAGGTTTCAAATCAACGGTTAGCAAGCAATCAGTCCGCATATTGCAAACAAAATAGTAAAGCAAACTGAGGAAACAAACACACCATATTTCAAAACCTAACTAGATACACGTCTCTAATTCGCCCAATTGGACCCGTATAATAGAAATAGACAATAGAAGTTTCACTTCACAATAAAATGAAAACTTAAAAAAAAGTAACCGACTTTAAAAGCAACCAAAAAAAAGGTGTGAAGTCGGTTACTTTTTTGAAAAAGTTTTTTATTTTACCCTTTTTAGCTGTTTAAATATACAACCCAACCTCTTGTCAAATACATAATTTTCTTACAAGTGTACTAGAATTTTGTAATCCGTAGCACCGCCCATGCACGTACACAATAAGCTAAAAAAATCCCTATCTCTAAAACTACTAAACTGATTTTGGTGAAACTTGCAGTATTCCCTAAGTTGAACAATACCTAGTACAACACAAAAAGAATTATTTAAATCGGACTTGTAGTTTCGGAGATATGCGAAAACAAACATAAAAACATACGAATGTACATACTCGTACATACGCTTTTGAAATTTGGCACATTTGTTCAGACGCTGATATAGACTAACATATACGAAAACTGGGTAGTTCTGGAAATATTACAATACGGGTCGAATTGATAACCTCCTTTTTTTTGAAGTCGGTAAAAAGAAACATGTTCAAATCGACCAAGACCAAACATTTTATTCAAGAACGCTTTTTGGTTCAATACACCTGTCTAAATAAATTCCTTATCATGCATTCCACCCCCTCTTTTGATGGCATTAGATTTTCGCAGAAGTAGATAACTGCTTTCCATTCCTCTCGTCCTGCAGCGTGGCCTCGACCATGAATGTCGGTCGCTAGAGGTCGCCTATCGCGGTGCTCCGCCCGAACTGGACACACCTATACCATGTCCTCCGAGATTATAAGACTGCTAAAGTGACTTTTGAGACGCCCAAATTTACGAAAATGGACAAACAAATGTTTGCTGGGCAAAGGGACAGTTGGACACTGATCGCGCCCGAACCAATGCACGCCAACGCTCCCGCCACCGCTCCCGCCTCAGGCCCCTGCGCGTTCACTGGACACTCATTCGAAGTGGAACTTCTGCTCCAATATTTCACTGTGAGTAGTAGGTATCTCTCATAGTTGCTCAATGTATTTATAAGCTCGGTTTATTTTGCCAGCGCGGTAAACATTAGGTAGTGTTTTCGTTGGTATATTAGAGGGTGCATGTCTTGACGATGGCTCATTGCTTTGTCGAGAAATTTACATGACTATGAATATACACAGTCAAAGCACAAACGTTGTACGTAAACATTTCTGTGATAAAATGTTATACCATAATTTTGCTTGCGTTTGCGCGAAATTTTCCTAGAATCACTAACAAATATTTTGAAGGTCCTAGAATTGGTTTAGGACTTGCCAAAATATACGAGGAAAGTGTTGGTTAGGAACATAATTTTGGGTAGCGATGTCTCCTCACTCTTCTCCTGTTTCCCTCTTATCTGTCATAATTATCTACAAACATTTAAACTCACATAATTATGTTAACAGTCGGAGTATGTAGGAAACATGGTAAATAAGTACGGGCGCATATGTCTTCTCATCCTATAATTGTGACAAAAAGTAAACATGGATTTTGACGTTAATTTACATAAAGATACAATTATTTACTACACTAGAGGCTCGTTTTTATTCACCACAGTCAAATACAAAGAATTCATACTAGGGCTGCTGTAACATCAAACTATTCATCGGGTTCGTCACCACCCAACAGATAAATTATAAATGAATATTAAAAAAACATAGGGAAAAAATTTTTGTAGCTAAGATCCATCTCCATACTGCATTCAGAAAACAAAACGAGAATATAATGATAATGAATTATACAGAGTTGCCGGCACCCCCTAAAATAGCTTCATAAGACAAAACTAAACAACGTGCCGCGTACTACGGAATGAAGATAAATTAATTTTAACGTCAGCCCTTATTTACATAACGGCATCAAGTGAGGGAGTAGGACTCCGTTATGTTAGAAAAGATGTCTTTATTTTAAGAGTTTATTTTAGATATTAAAGGTGACTAGTAAAAAAAAAGGGTTGTAAATATTATTTGTGTAATTTTCTTCATCGCTTAATTTTAAATTTCCGCTAGCAGACTGCTTCACAGAAGTACAAAAGGGAGCTTAAAATGGCCTCCTCAGTCCTAATTTCAATCCCTAAACTGTGAGACAACGCAACGACTGGGTCGTTAAGACTGCAAAATGATGAACTTTTTGAAGAGTTACATATTATATTAATATGAGAAAAAAAATATTTGGAAATTCATTGCTTGAAAATTTGATTGAAACGTTATACCTATTCGAGTATTGTGTATTGAGTACGTTATATAAAATTAAAATTCATGTAGCGAATAAAGGCTTTACAAAATACAATAAAAAGCTATACTAAAAATCTCAGGTGCAAACGACGTAGCACCTGTTGATTTGATATAAAAGACGAATTATTACAAATTGATCGGATCAGATGAGTTTGAGGAACACCATTGTCAACAAAGTGTGGTCGGGTAAGATCCGATAATCCGAAGATTCGAAGATTCGGAGTCTACCTCATCGATTAAGTTCAAATTAATTGGTTCAAAATTGTTAAGTGGCAAATCCGGTGGGAATAAGTCTACTCGTTGGGGTAAACGAATTCAAATAATTAGTAACTCTTCTTGAAAAGCTGGGGTTGTAAGGTTCACCCTTTCCGGATTGTCGCTTTTTAAGTGGGGTTGAACTTCGAATGCGTGTGAATATTTACATGAGGTGAACGCTGCCATTAAAGACCGATTACTGAAGGCATTCGGAATTTGTTTCGAAGAAAATTGACGTAAATGGATTTAATGTTGGTATTTAAATAAGACTTAAGATCAAGAGAATGATTTATGGGTTATATGTATGTTAAATATGCATCAATTCAACTGGTTTTTACTAGATTTATTTTTAGAAACGAAAAATTTATGAACCTGCGTCTAGCCATCTAAACGTCATAACTAAGCTTGTACTTTTAGCCAAAGTTACGAGCATTTCCTACTCTTATTAGTTACTTAGTTAGGAGCCTGAACAAAAAAATAATGGCTGAAGAAATCGGGAAGACTTTTCAGTCGTGCAGAACAGTTTTCCCGATTTCTCTTTTAACTGTGTTCTCAAAATTGTCCATCAGTTTTCGAGAGAAATTAACAGTTAGGTTAATTTAAAAAAAATCGAACTACTTTCGGACGGATTAGTTGTTTTGTTGAGGGATATAGCAAGTAACCCTCTAGACTTGGAACAGTGCTTGTATTCTTTTCCTATTATTATTTTGGTAGTTTTACTTCTTTTAGCAAAGAATCTTAGATATTCGGCAGAAATTCAACCAGAACCTATAAAATTCGATTTTCCCAGCGACTATACTCTAGTTTAGTATTCCTCTATGCTGATGGACGTGACAAGCATTTCAAGATGACATCTTAGCATACACGTTTTGGCGCCAAGTTTCCCTCCAAAACCAGATTGCTGAAGACAGAGTGTAGCTTCCTGGATTCAATATTAAATTATACTATGCGAAGTACGTTTTTTGTAACTATGTAGTAACGTCATGATGCGTTATGTGATAGACAATAAGTTTGTATAAATGTGTTTCTCGACCTTGTGCTATGCGATTAGAAATACAGACTGCAAATAGAGAAAAAAAAAACACTACTGCTTTATTTATTTGCTATTTTTGCGTAGGTATGTAATAAAACTGTGAGAGGAGCTCGTGGATGAATATTACCAGTCGCACAGGCCGATCTTCTGGGATAAGCTCCGCTTGCCGAGGTTGGTCTGTGGATGGGTGACCATCTGTCATAGCGAGTTTCCTCCGTGTCTCGGAAAGCACGTAAAGCCGTTGGTCCCGGCTGTCATTTGTAGATCTTTGGCAGTCGTTATAAATTAGTCAGAAGCTCTAAAAGTCTGACAACCAGTCTTACCAAGGGGTATCGTATTGCCCAGTTACTGGGTTGTGGAGGTCTGATAGGCAGTCGCTCCATGTAAAATACTGATATTCAGCTGCATCTGCTTTGTCTGGAAGCCGACCCCAATATAGTTGGGAAAAGGCTAGGCAGGTGATGATGATGATGATTGTAATAAAATAGTGTGTAAGGGAAACTTAAGAAATCTCCTGAAAAATATTGATAGGATATTGTGTTGTTATTCCTTCAAACAAATGCAGCTGGCTTAAGAATTTTATCCAAACCAATTTACTGACAGTGCAGGAGCAGTGGTGGCCCAGTGGTATTGATCCCGACTTACGAGTTGTAGGTCATGGGTTCGAATCCAGGCAGGCGCATTACTTTGTGTAATTTATTTCATCACCACTGCTCTCAAAACGGTGAAGGAAAACATCGTGAGGAAACCGGCATGTCCTAGAACCAAAAATTCGAAGACATGTGACATCCACCAATCCGCACTGGGCCCGCGTGGTGGATTATGGCCCACCCCCTCTCACAGAGAGGAGGCCTGTGTCCCAGCAGTGGGAACAATAATAGGCTGATGATGATGATGAATTTACTGACGGGTCGCAGTACTGTCTCATCAAGTAACCCTGGAAAGTAAAGGGCTATTGAAAGATCACCGTGGATTTTAGTCAGTACAAGTCTTACAGTCTTTACAGTCCCGTCCTGGGCAGGAAGAGTGATGATTTCACCAGGATAAATAGAAAAAACCAATTTACCGAATCTTTAATTGTTTTGTCCATACAACCAATTATATCTAACCGCTACAAGGAAAATGAGGAAAAAGGTGAAAAATTGCTGGTAGTTAAGTCTTTACCCTTGACCCAAACGCACAATAAAGACCAGCTTACGTACCACCGATGACCTAAATGATAAGAATTGGGTGTTGAAAGCAGTAGTTTGGCGAGATTTAATAGATTAGCCGAGGAACTCTAAATATGTAGCTACGCCGAAATACGTAAAAACTTTGTCGGTTCATTGAAAAAAGTTCGTGACGGCTTTATAGTTTGCGGGAACGGAACATATTTTGTTTTTTGTTTTTTTGGAAAAGGGAACTTTAATACTGTTGTGAGTTTGATGGCTTTTTTGTCAGGTTGGTTTGCGAATTGCGGAGAGTTCTATTGATCATTCGGCAAAGATTGCAATTGCAATTTTTGGTAGATTTTAATACACAGAGTCACACAATCTGCACAAGGTCTTTCTGCACTCCATATTGGCCATAATAACAGATTCGACTAATTATTCTGTTTCGGCTAGTTCAGAGGTTTTAAACATGTGGTAATCGGGATAAACGGTATCTTATGTTATTCCTGATTTTAACCTACATTAAAGCCACATCAAGTGAGAATTACAAACATTCATTTACTTAAACATCCAAACTATAGTAAAAGGATTTGAAATCTTTGATTTTTTTTTATTATGCTGAGAGCGTCTGGTAAAACGCTGTTTTCGTAACACAAGATTTGGAACTCTAAGGTACCATTGAAAATGTGTTTTAATATTATAAATAATTAAAGACACGTTTTCAATAAGTATAGGTAAAAAAAGGAATCCCTGTTCAGGACCTATAATTTACATGCTAGCCAAACATATAACTGGTTTTCCATTATCATATTTTATGAGAATAATAAATGCGGTGTAGCCACGTTTCCAACTCCCGAGCTAGCAAATATTGAAATATAATTTGGACAGCCCACATTATGATAATAATACGAAACGTCAAACATGATTTTTGATATTTTGCTTTGTTAGGGTAATCAGTGAATAATTAAATATATTTTATTAAAGGTCAACGGGCGAATTGTATGGGAAAAAAACCCATGGCGGACATAAATCAAACTTTGAGGATATATAGCTAAATGTCTCTTGGTTACCATAGTAAGGGTCGCATTCTTGTGGGCTATGGGAATTTAAAAAAAAAACTAATAGTTTACATTATTTATTCGGCGTAATTAATGCAGTTTCATCAAAAAATATGGCAGGGGTCGATTTCCTGCCACCGCAAGCCGGATCGCCCGGAGGATACGGTGGAGCATATGGTGCAGGTCTGCTCCGCTTGGCCAGAGCACCGCACTGAGGCGATAGGCGCGACCTCTCCCACCCGGCATTGTTCGAAGTCATGCTGCAGGGTGAGACGGAATGGGAAGTGGTCGCCTCCTTCTGCGAAGCAGTCATGCTAGCGAAAGAGGAGGCGGGATGCGTGAGGGAGCGGATAGCGTCCACCTCACGACCCAGCCGCCTCAGGAGACGCCCACAGCAACGGACGTCGCGGGACGATTTTCGGGTATGCCCGGGTTTCAAAGAGCTGTCAGCAATATGACGGGGCCCCCCTCTTTGAAGGCCAAAGCCTGCCGGGGTCGTGGGTCTATTGGGTCAACGTGGCCCCGGAACGTAAAGGGCTATTGAAGGACACCATGGATTTTGTTCAGTACAAGTCTGAAAGTCCCTTTTTTTTTTAACGTGGTATTATTATCAAATGAGTCCTCCCACCCCGGGCAGGGCGGGAGGGACTGTCAGACTTGTACTGACTAAAATCCACGGTGTCCTTCAATAGCCCTTTATGTTCCGGGGTCACGGTGAGGAAATAAAATCCCGCGACCCCGGCAGGCTTTGGCCCTCTGAGAGGGGGCCCCGTCAGTTTTGCTGACGCTCTTTGAGGCGCGCGTGGAACACGACGCGCCGATGGACCGGCCCGACCCGGGCATGGTCCATGGTCGGACAGCGAGTTGCCCTTTACTCGCTGTCCGCATGCCCGCGCCTACGGTGGCCGGAGATCGTCTTCCGACGTCCGTTGCCGTGGGCGTCTCCCACTGCGGCTGGGTCATGAGGTGGACGCTGTCCTCTCCCTCACGCGTTCCGCCTCCTCCTTTGCTAGCATTACTGCTTCGCAGAAGGAGGCGACCGCTTCCCATTCCGTCTCGCCCCGCACCATGGCCTCGACCAGTGCCGGGCGCGAGAGGTCGCTGCCTATCGCCGCTGTGAGGACACGGCTGTGCTCTGCCCAAGCTGGGCAGTCCTGCACCGTATGCTCCACCGTGTCCTCTGGGCGATCCTCGCAGTGGTGACACCCAGGCGTTTCTTCATTCCCCATACGAAACAGGAACCTCCCGAAACATCCGTGCCCGGTGAGGACCTGCGTCAGACGGAAGGTGAGGACGCCGTGTCGCCTCTTCAGCCACTCCTCAAAGAGGGGTTTAACCGCCGCGATGGCGGCGTGCCCGAACCTCGGTTGCGACAGTTGTTCCCTCCAAAGTCTGAAAGTCCCTGCCCTATTTTTCCCACGTTTTTATAAACTCACTTTTCTTGTTTGTTTATTTGTTTGTTTTTATGTCATAAAGCTTCTTCAGTGAACCGACAAGACAATATTGTCTTGACAGTTTAAATGTTCGATTCAGTCTCACGCGATTTAATAAATAAATGTATTACTGCATTTGGGATACACAAAACGATATCGAAAGCATGTTATTATAAAGCTTAGTGCGTGTGGTGTTATTTATTGTATTACACGAGGTAAGTTAACTAGTGAATAACACTAGGTGATTCCAATGTCATTATAAAAACAGTTCTGAAAGTATGTTTTTTCTGCGACGTAACATGGATTAAATACGTTAATCATAAAGCAGGTCGCAGAAGGCATTTTGTTTGCAAAATATGAGGACCGCAATCTGTTTTATGAAGTGTGCAATGCAATGGATTCTAGGACTATTTAAAAACATGTTGCCACGTGCTGGAGTGGTCTAGTCCCCTGCCACACCTCATCCCTCGGACGCCGTATGATATGAACCCAATCACTATGTACGGCAAGTCTATTCTTTGAGAAAAGCAAGCCAAATACTTAGGTGTTGACCCTCTACAGTCTCCTTACCTTCCGTGCCCATGTAAAGGCAGTTCGCGTTCGGCTGTCTTTACCGGAGGTAGACTTCATTTCTTGCTTACAGCAAGAAGCAAATTGTCACTCAAGTGCAAATTGCGTCTTTATAAAGCTGTCATCCGTCCTATTATACGTACATTTTTTAGACCACGATAATTACTGACAACATCAAAAATATACATCTTTACAATCCTAAAACTAAATGAGAAAAGGCAAAACTTGGTCCGCATATTTTGCATACTAGATGTCTTATGGCGGCCCGGCCTATTACAGAAATTCCTTTAATAAATCTAATTAAAAAAACAGTAAAAACTAAAAAAAAAGGAACCGACTTCAAATCCAAACACAAAAAAGTGTGACTTTTCTTTCGAAAGTCGGTGAAATAAAAAACAAAGCCACCGACTAGACTGGATATTGTTTTTTTTTTATCCTTTTTCATCGAATATGGCCACCGACTTCGAAAGAAAAAATATTTTATCCTTTTTGTGTGTTTGGTTTTGGAGTAGGTAGGTTCCTTTTTTTTAAGTATTTTTTTTGTTTTACTGTTTTTAGTCTGGATGTTCAACAAAAATCTTCGTATATTCGACGTCTTTGAAAATCTACAATCCAAGTAAGCAACAAAAAAGGGCGGAAAAATCTATGCGGGCAATGAGATATCCATGATTGTTATAATACTAAAATCTTTTCCAGAATGTTAGGAACACTTTTCTGAAAACAGCATCAAAATCGGCACAGTCTATAACCGCGGACAAACATACATACTTCATACTTACAGGTCTAACTGAGTACCTATTTTTTTAAGTCGGTTAAAAATCAGGTTTAGTGGCTTGTAAACTATGGTATCTAGTCGATCAAAACAAAAGAGAATCTGAAACGTACAGATCAAGAGGAAAGACAATGAACAGAGATTTTTCGAATAAATACATTTTTGGTTAAAACTTTGTTCTCCAATGGATTACAACAAAAATAATTGAGTGTATTATTATGTGAATTATGCTCTTTCATTCTAGACCATTTTCATTCATGTCCGCGACCGGGTCGGATTGCGCCCGATGACCTTTCAAAGTTCACAGAATTTAATCGTTGTGAAAAAAACAAAAAGTAGTCGAACAATATTTTTTGTCATGATTCTTCGGAGGCATCAAACTTTCTCATAACGTAACCTAATCTGGCGATGAACATTGATGAACAATGAAGACAATTTTATGGAAATCGGACAAGTGGTTCTTGACAAATCAACAAAAATCGAAAAATTTATCTGCAAAATCGGTGTAGACAACACCGAATACTCCGAGGTTTCTGGTCTGACCCGAAACTTGAAAATAATTTAAAACTTATGATCATCATTTCAGCCTGGGATCGCCCTCTACTCGGTATAGGCCTCCCCCCTTTTCTGAAATACATCAAGGTTCTGTGCACCCCTCACGATTTTGACGATACCTTATGAACGAAGTTGAAGATTCTGAAACTAAATTACATTGTATGTGTGTCGATTAAACTTCACTTGTACAACTTAAAATTAATTAAAAGTAGATATTCCGAAGCTGAAAATATTTATGATCGTAAAAGTTCACCACAATAGTGGTTCAACAGGTAGGGTTCAAACTCGAACTGCCGATCGCTGTCACCCCTAGGCAGTGTCACTAGCGAGTCTGTAAAGCTTATTATTCGTGGTACATCCGACCTCAACAAATATTTTGTACTGGGCTGGACTCTGCTGGCTTTTGTGTGATTTTTATGGTAAGAATATTAACATAAGAACTGCTTCATGACAAGCAGTTCTCAGAGAATCAAGTTACCCAACCAAGTAATTTTTTGGGGTTGTAAAGTATGTGCGAAGCAGTTGATCCTGGTTGACATTTGTAGATTAAAATAATCTCTATTGCAAGAAAATAGTTATTTTAATAGGATTTAGTATTTAGTTTTACAACTATAACAGGTACCCATTAAAGGTGAAAATGCAGGAAAATAATGTGTTTTACTGTTTTCACAATAAATATAATCGGCCCTGTTGACTAATAGTACCTAATAGTCCTTCTACTCGACTACGGCCGCGGCGGCCAATCTGCGCGGGACGTGTGTACGCAGGCACACATGCACTCTCTATTCCTTTATTTTCGTAGTTCAATGGGTCTGGAATGAAAGACGTAGGACAGAAAATTAGTCCTACCAAGGGTAGTCTTAAAGCCCCATAGCTGGTTTTAAAAGGTTAGATAAGAAGTTGAAATAACATCGACGGAGTTTTTTGTTTATTCTCCTCCATAGAGATTACCAGTATGGAATTCCCATTACATCTACAATATTATTAGCCTTATTCATAAACTTGCTCATATGGCGTTTAGGACCGAAATCATTTCAAAGATTTTCGATGGAAAGAAAAAATCGCTTCTGCGGGCAGGATTTGAACCTGCAAACTCCGGATTCGGTACATCCGACACTAACAAGTGGCGAATGTTTTGCAGGCTTAAATTTTGCTCGCCCTCAATTTTTTCTTTCCTTTATTTTGAGATTTGTGACGCATGCGTCAGTTACTGATTCCTCACTCCTAGATGCATTTGTCACTTGTATGTAGGTACTTTCTTCTTCTCTTAGGTATGTGCTATACACGCCCAGCTTGGTAATCATAAATATCAGCAGCAAAGTCAGCAGTAGAATCTTTCATTTAACCACACACTTTTAACTACAAACATTATTAGTATATTTATTATTGTTTTGTTTTTTAGGATGACATTTGAGTCTGCGCTGCGCCCGCGGCGCGTACCTGCTTGTCGTTGACAAGACAGTGTTGCCAATCATCAGACACTCGTGTCATAGACAAGCATCGTCGTCGCGGGTGCGATTAATTCTATTTATCTTATTAATTTATTTAGTTTATCTTAGATATCGTATCTGACCTGTGACATCACTTTGGGCCCTATCAAAAAACCAGTGACATTTTAATAGTCGCAGCACATGCTGAGATAGGAGCCTTTTGGCCTCGCGCAGGACAATTCATGTTATTTTTTATCTGTTTTTCTTTTCGTTTAATATCTTTCATTTTTTATGTCTAATTTAGTTTTTGCTTTGTGTTTCTTTTTCTTATTATTGTATCTATGTATAATTACTGTCCTGTGTACGTGTCAATAAATCTTTTTTCTTTCTTTCTATGCGTATAGTATTTAAAACTCATATCAAATCAACAGCAGAACAACTTCATCACCACCATCAGCCATTATTAATTGAATTCTCAACTTGTTGCTAACTATACCTATCTTCTGGTTATCGCAGAGTGGAAATTAAAACGGTTTTAAAGGGTTTCGCGGGTTTGCGTGATGGCAGCGAATGTAACTAAGTGTCTATTAAAGTTGGCGTGGGGGTCATTAAGTGCTCGAGTTGCTTCCTACCTTCGCTTTTGTTACGCATTTAGATGTTTATGTTTGTTTGACACGAGTTCTGATGGATAATGCGATTGTGTAAGTGTAAGTTTTTGATGCAAACAATGCAATAGAAGTTGTGCGGAGAACAGTATTTATGAAGAAAGGTGGTTTAATGAGAATGATTTAACAATTCTCGGATATTTCTGCTGAGTGCAAACATAAACACTGTAACATAAGACTTTACGTGACAGATTTTTTTGTGTCTTTCAAGATGGCGAGGGAAAATGACTTTGATTCCTTCAATGAGAATTATGTTATGATTATAATAGCCTTACAAAGAGGGATCTGAAATGTGCGTTGGTTAGTGTAAATCTCACATTGGCACATTACAAACTTGCAATAACATGACAATGTTGTCCTTCGAGCCGGATTAAATGTTTAATAATACTATACTTTATTAATTTATTGAAGAACTGTTACCCCAGCAAGATGGACTGATGATCTTAAGGAGGTGAAAAAAGGAAGATCGTCCACTATGGCTCCTTGGGGGAGGTAGGGGAAAGGTGTACGAGATGATCCGTCGAGGCAAGATGATCCTTTGATATTGCAACGAAGCCAGTAGCGTCATCTAGTTGTTTTTAATGGTAAAACGTAGTCCCCGATATTCCCCCGCCTCAGTCAAAAGTAGTGGTGTCGAGAGTGACAATTAAATTTTTTGAGAAAAAAAACAAATATTCCGTTACTTTGATCTAAGGTAAGGGTGAGTTGAAGTTTATATCTAATTTGTTCTAGGTACTTTATTACTAGGCTGTGGTATAAGTTAGCTTTGAAAATTGCTCTATTTTGTTTTTTTAATAGCATGGTAACAGTTGAAAGCACATAGTTTAAGTTATCGAACATTGAATAAAAAAGTTTATGTTGGGGCAAGATGATTATGTTACCGGTGTACAAGATGATCCCCACGGATCTTCTTGTAAACCGGTAACATACGTACTATTACGGGGATATTTTTAACCTTTGTATGTTATTATGTTTAAGTTCATATATTTTTGGTTTAAGACTATGCCTCGTAATTATAAAAAAAAACTAAACGCGGATTGTGGTCAGAACACTCCATGATCAAAGCACTGGATGCTGTTAAAAATGGCATGCCATATAGCACAGTTTGGATTGCCTGTATTATCACTAAAAACGCGAGCAAAAGTCAAAAATAAGGTGGCTGTCAGTACAATCAAATATATAGGTGAAAAAATAAACCGAGATTATGGTTTTATGTGGGTTATTCTCTTCCTGGATCCTGGGATCATCTTGGACACCGGGGTGTACAAGATGATCCTTTGACAACTTTTTAAAAATGTGTTTTTTTAATAGTAAAGCATCGAAAAAATCAAAATTTTGAGTATGCCAACAATAAGATAAATAAATTTACTATGTATATACGTATTTACATTCGCGCTAAGTAGGATATCTTTTAATCTACAAGCAATCTCCCTTAAGGGAATCATCTCGTACACCTTTCCCCTATAATTGTCCAGCAGTGGACTGCAATGATGACGGAGATAATAATATCTCGTAAATGTATGTTTTTGACATAGTAAACACTTTTGACTAGTCAAATGCATTACTTTAAAGCAGTTTACAGGATGGTTTTAATCAAATACTTCTACGTGTGGTACTAGAAGTTAGTTCAATGAGAATTTAAATTGTGTTTTAAACAGAATTTGCTCTAAATGCAGGTTATCAGCGGGTCAACGCTAGTACACAAGCAACTATTATGGAACCTGACATATCTAATGCGCCCGACACAAGTCGTTTGTGGTGTGGGTCGTCGTCAGCTAGTAGTGTTATGTTTACCTAAATGTTTTGTTGTTATTGTAAGTAGCACGTATTTTTGAATAGTTTTAACCTTTTGTACTCAATTGAAGGATATTAGAGAGACTTAGAATGTTTCATGAGTGTGTACTTCATACGGCCATTTTAATCCTTATATTTCACAATTATGTAAGAAAGGACACCGTACCAATATTTTCGCAAAACTGAGGCCATAGCATACAACTTACATCAAGTATACTGTACGACTAAATAGAATTCCTGGACTTCGGAACTTTCTATTACCAGGAAAACACTTTTGAATGATAAATAAATATCATAACAAAGATACGAAAAGGTTCCCGAATAACATTTCATTTGCGAACAAATAAAAGTTACGGAAATACAGACACAAGCTCGAGCTAAATAGTTAAATAGTACGCTCGCAGTTGAATTAACAAACCAACTTTGTTGAAACTAAGCGCTAACTTGATCAGTCATAAGTCAAACTAGAATAAATAATTTATAATCTAATGGAAATGAAACGTAAATTAAATGTTTTATTAAATTGTGTGTGTAACATTTACCAAGTGTTATTGAATTATACAGTTACTGGGTTGTGGAAGTCACATAAAGAAAAAAAGATAAGGAATGCTCAGAGATGTGAAGTAAATGTCACCATCATCATCAGCCTGTAGCAGTCTAGGTGTTAAGCTATTACCGGCTAGCATGCGAAGATCATCGCTATTCTTAGCCTGAGGGCATCCCATCTTATGGTTGTCAATTCGCAGTCTCCATTCTAGAACACGTCTACCCCAACGGTTAGGATGACGCTTATGGTAATGGTATCAATCTAGCCCCGGACGAAAGATGAAACCTTGTATCTGGACCTGCAAAAACAGTGTCGCCTGCGCGCTGTCGACCTTCCATTAACTTATTCACGGCCTTTTTGAAGACCCCCATGTTGTAGCTAATTAGGAACCTATCAGAAGGAAGTTCATTACACAGCCTGATCATTCAGATTGTTCGTATGAATTCTCACTAGAGAACACAATGAATACACAACCGAATGTTTTCAAAAAATAATTTTAAACAAAAACCAAACGTTACATTTCGGCTATTCTGTTCTTTTTGCCAACTGTATGGCAATATAATTCTCCGGAGACTGTTAATAATTCAGGAAAAGATGGAAAACCTTTTATAACAAAGAACTACCATTTACAAAATAATATTATTCTCAAATTATCAAGTGAAAACTCCATTAGCATCAATTTTAATGAGACTGTTTTTTTTTTTTTTTTTTTTTTTGCTGTGGCAACACTGCCCAAGTAACATGTCAAACTTTTGCTCCGTATTTTAGAATTAAATTTAATTAGTTTACATGTAATATTTTAGTGTAATTTAATGTGCAAACGTATAACAAGTGTGTAAATACGTAGGAATATCGTTTTCCTGTTAATTGGATTAAGTTTACAAAGTTTTCGGTAACACAGTAGGTACTACCGCCGCTACCGGTAACCTAAAAAAATCAGCTGACTTTTTGGACAACGGATGTAAAAGGGGAAGTATTGTTCACTTATAACTAATAAATCAGCACACAACATTAGTAATTTCTACATTAAACTCGCCCATTCCAATTTATACGGACAAAATTGTAATCTCAGTTTTAAATTGTTTTGTTGACATATTTGACAACTTTGTTTTTTCTCTCCTGTACTTTTTCTTTATCAAATCGAATAAATAGCCCTCTCATAATCACTATTGAATAGTCTTTAAGTATCAAAGTACTAACACAGGTATAAACTTTTTCTTGAAGACCTACCCACTAAAATATAAAAAAAAAGTGACTAGGTAATTTTAGACAACTAATAAATAATTAATTCAATATTTTTATGAAATATAGCAGCCTTTCTCATTACACTCTATAGCTGAGCACTTTTCCTCTGTATTTTAATTTTTTCCTTTCCTAACTAACTTTTCTTTATTGATTATTCTATTAGTTCTCACCGTTTCTTATTTTCCAAATTTCAGTACCCAATCTGGTAACCATGCCTGTGATGACCCGGAAGGCTGCTGCTCTGGATTTAGAGTTAAAGCTGAGAACGGCACTCCATGAACTTGAGGAATCCAACGGCAAAGTCCAACAACTGTTACAGGAAATAGAAGAGAGTGAGGTGGAAGTTAACAAGGTTAACGCCACAAACACAAGCCTGAAGAGGGAGCTAGTAGATCTTCATCAGCAATTCTTGGACGTTGTTGAAGAACGGGATCAACTGCGGGCGGTCACAGATGGGTTCAACAATTGCAGTAACTTGTATGAGCAGGCTTTATGTAAAATTAGGGATTTAGAAAATGCTTTAATAGACGCTAATGGTTGTATTTTAAAATTACAGAAAGAAAAGGAATGTTCTCAGGTTAAACAAACAAATAATTTGTATAATGAATTAATGAATAGTAATTTTAACCCTTCTTCTTTGATAACGATTGATTTAACTGAAGATTCTATGTTGAACACTAATTATAAAGTTAGCCAAAAGAAAATTAAAAAATATGCCAAACTTAATAGAATAATTAAAAGGTGTAATCAGTTTAGGAAACAATATAAACACTTTTCCAAATATATTCCACAAAGGAAAGAACGTGTTGAATTAATAAATAAATTGAATAATTATGAAATAAAATTAGAGGACAGCATAAACATTTATAAAATTGATACTCAGCAATTGCAATCAAGAATACAAGTACTTCAGGAGCAGCTTACTTCATTATCTAGTAAGTATGCAAGTTCTCAGTACCAAATAAGGGAACATATTCTTGCTGCAAATGAATTGGTTAGGTGTCAATGTAGTTGTCAAACGGTTTCAAACCATGACACTATGCAGCTTGAGGGAACGGAGGACCCGTCCCAGGTTGTGGATTTATCTCAGGTCTGTACTCTTAATCAAGAGTTAGCTAGCCAGCCTGAGTTTGATGATAAAAGTTCTTACGCTGTAATGTTCTCAGATAGTATAGGAAGAGGTTTAGGAAAGTTGATAAGTAATAACCTGAGCTATTCCTGTAAAAATTATTGCATGCCAGGCTCAACATTTAAGCAGATAATGGCATCAGTTTCTAATAATAAATACAACCAGAATACTGATATCACTATATTTGTAGGAAATAGTTCCAACATTAGAAAGAAGGACTTAACTAATAGCATAACCGAGTTGTTGAAGTTAAATTGCAGAAAAATAGTATTGTGTGCTTTCCCATATTTTGACAAATTGTCTACAAGTCAAAATAATTATATTTATATGTTGAATAAACACCTTCATTTTTTAGTTAGTCACTATTGTGATAAACTTATGTATTTTGATACCAACAGTTGTATAGAAAAACTTTGGTCTACACGAGATACTGTATATCTGCCATATATGTTTATACACGAAATAGCTAGGCTTTTAGTATTTTATATTCACACAGACATAACTAGTATGTCTAAGTATAGTAGTATAGGTATCACTGATAGTATTAGTAATAGTAGTAATATTAGGGTGGTGACCACTGACATTAGCATTTCTGCTAATAGTGGAGTTTCTTTAAACTAATAAGCAAGACAACAGAAGATGTATTAGCTAAAACCAAGGTATCTTCTTGCTCACAATCAGTTAAATGCAAAAATAAGTCTAAGCAGAATTCTTTGACAATATATCACCAAAACATTCAAGGTTTCTCATCTAAACAGCTAGAAATTGAATTATTTTTAGAAAAAACTATGTTTGAAATTGTTTGCTTCACAGAACATTGGTTAAAAGACTGTGAAATGCTAATTAATTATGAAAATTACAATGTCGGCAGTTGTTTTAACAGAAAATCTAAGATACGTGGAGGTTCTTTAATCTTAGTTAAAAATGATATTAAGTATAAGTCTCGTAATGATATAGTTGATCTATCAGTCGAGCATAGCATAGAATTGTCTTGTGTAGAGCTGGATAGGCATATTATAGTGTGCGTTTACAGACCCCCAAATTACTTGAACTACTCGATATTTGAGTCAGTAATGGAAGATGTTTTGGCAAAACTTGAAACCGGTACTAAATCCATTGTTGTCTGTGGTGACTTTAATGTTAATATCTTGGAAAATAATGTTAATAGCAGTAGATTGTTAAGCCTTTTTAAATCATTTAATTTGTCGAATGTTTTTACAGAACCAACCCGTATCACCACAAATTCTGCTACATGTATCGATAATATTTTTTGTTGCTGCGATTACTTAGATAAATCGATTGTAAATTACCTACCTTCAGATCATAGTGGTCAGACCGTTGCTTTCACATACAATAAGCAAGTACAAAAAATTCAAATACAATCTAGAATAATAACACCCAGCAATTTAGATAGATTTAATAACAATTTAAAAAGTAAATTAAGTATTTCTGGAAATTTTACTGAAATAAATAATGCAAATAAATTATATGAAGAGTTTTTTGAGGTAGTGCATACAGAGTTCAGTAAAACTTTAAAAAAGAAAACTAAAACTATTACCCCGAAGTTTATATTCAGCGACTGGGCAACACAGGGTATTAGGAAAAGTAGGGAACGCTTATTTGAGCTTTACGGCCTTAAGCCTCATATCAATACAGAGAGTTTTAATAAATATGTAAGTACTTACTCGAAAATTTTTAAAAACGTTTGTCAGGCAGCTAAATCATTCTATATTAGCAACAAGATTAAGTCAGCTGATAATAAGATAAAAACGGTGTGGAAAATTATCAATAATGAAACCAATAGAAATAAAAAACATGTTGATTTCACACTGGAGACCTCGCGTGGTGTCGTGAAGTCCAACATAGGTATTGCTCAGGAATTTGTAAATTTCTTTACTAGTATCCCAATAAAAACAACGGAAGCGATAAATTCCTCACCCTTGCTTTCTTTCGATTTACTACGAGAAAACGTTCCAGCCTGTCCTAATGAATTTAAATTTAAGCATATAAACCCCATGACAGTTATGAAAGCTTTTAAGCAAATCAAGGTAAAATTAACCGAAGATCTGTGGGGTATTTCTATTAAAGTTTGTTCCTCAATTATTGAAACTATTGCACCGTATTTAGCCATAATATTTAATTTCTGCGTAGATCAAGGGGTCTTTCCAGATCTGATGAAATACAGTAAGGTAATTCCGCTTTTTAAATCCGGGGATAGTAAAGACTGTAATAACTATAGGCCCGTTTCCGTTCTGCCTGTCTTTAGCAAGGTGTTCGAAAAAGTTATGCTCAATCAAATGCTCACTCATTTCAACACCAATAAAATCTTGCACGAGCAACAGTATGGTTTCACCAAAGGGCGTTGTACGACTGATGCCGGTGTTACCTTATTGAAACACATATTTACTGCGTGGGAAGAAGCTCAAGATGCCATTGGGATCTTCTGTGATCTCTCGAAAGCATTTGATTGCGTAAATCACGAAACTTTGCTCATGAAACTTCAGCATTACGGATTAGGTAAACTTGCGCTAGACTTAGTGAAATCATATTTAAATGATAGGCAACAGCAAGTTCAAATAAACGGTGTCAATTCAGCGGGTTTAAAAGTTAAAATGGGGGTACCACAAGGTTCGATATTGGGCCCTTTTCTCTTTTTAGTATATATAAATGATCTGCCCCATTTATTTAAAAACCAACCGCAAATGGTGTTGTTTGCGGATGATACTTCTTTAATATTTAAGATGAATAGACGTGCCTCAAATGTTGACGATGTAAATATTGCCCTACAGCAGGTCCATTCTTGGTTCACTGCCAATAATTTAGTATTGAATGCAAAAAAAACTAAATGTGTAAGATTCGCTCTACCGAATGTCAAAAGTAATGACTGTGACATAGTATTGAATCAAGAGAAATTAGAATTCGTCGACAAAACTGTTTTCCTGGGAATGACGCTCGACTCGAGGCTGCAATGGGGTCCGCATTTAACATCTCTTGCAGGACGCCTGAGCTCAGCAGCATTTGCTGTTAGAAAAATCCGTCAATATACTGACATAGATACCGCGAGACTGGTCTATTTTAGTTACTTTCATAGTATTATGTCTTACGGTATTTTGCTATGGGGACGTGCTGCAGACATCGAATCAATATTTATTCTGCAGAAAAGAGCTATCAGAGCCATATACAATCTACGCAGGCGCGATTCTTTAAGGGAACGGTTTAAGGATATAAACATCATGACTGTACCTTGTCAATACATCTACGAAAACATCATGTACGTTAGAAAGAATCTGCATCTATTTAGTAAAAGAGGTGAAAGGCACAATTATAGTACTAGAACAAGGGACCAATTAGTTCAACCAGGTTTCAGGTTAGCCAAAGTAGACTCATCCTTCATGGGGTACTGTTTAAAATGTTACAATAAGATACCTCCTCACATACTCCAACTGAATGAGACGAAATTTAAGACTTCCATTAAACGCACACTATGTAGTAAAGCGTATTATAAGTTGGGGGATTACATTGCTGATAAAAATGCTTGGCTTAATGCTGGTCCTGCTCCACAAACACAGGGGAAACTGGTGGATTAGTATGTGAAATTATTCTAGGAGCTGCAGAAGATCGTTAGACTATTTTTGCATTGTATACATGTGATTTATTAGTTTTAACTTCCGGACGAGTTATATGAGTCCATATAACTGTTTATTTATTTTATATTTTTATCTGACTTTATTAAGTCATTTCGTTTTTTATTTTATTTTTATTTTATTTTTATGTGTTTGTATTTGTTTTATTTTATATTGATTAACGGACATTATTGTCCTATTTTATTTTAGTTTTTATTTTCTTTGTGCATTTTTTATTTTAATGTCTGTGGGACATTTGTTATGTAGGTTATCTTTTTATTAATAACTCGAAGCGGATGAAAACTGTATAACTGTCCTTGCATTGTATAGAGTCAATCTGCCTAGTATTATATAACTTCATAGCCAGCATTGTGTGAGAGCTATCATTGACTAGATACCTACGTCTTTATTGACTTGAATGACTCTGGCGGTTGAGAGCATGTCATGCTCACTCAAATGTCTCGCTGATGGTGGCATGTGTGTCGGATCATTTAGTTCCCTTCAAAATGGTTGAGCTGAATGGTGCTGATATATGTGTCATGTTCGTGAACGGGCGCTGTCAGTTGGGACTGGTCATCTCTTAGCTGCCACGGTCTATTTTAATTATTAATAACTTTATTTTTGAATTGTCTTTTTATATTTACTATGGACACTAATAACTTGCCACATCGTTCTCACATAATGTACCATCTGATGATGAATGATGTAACAAAAGATCTGTAATAATTTTGGCGATTGAAAAAGAGTGTCCATGGAGTTTCTTGCTCATTCTTCTCCATAGAGATCTACGCTTTGGAATGAGCACCTACGGTACTTTCACAGTTTTTATGTCTTGTGACTGGGACTGTAGCACCATAACTATTTTCAAGTACTAGTTTTATTCTATGTCTCTTGACAATTCAAAAGTGCCTGTAATTGGCTTAGTTGAAATAAATTATTTGATTTGATTTGATTTGATTTGACTGAACGTATTTCGGAGTGATTTAAGTATTTAATTAATTAAATATGTTGTGCGTTCAGGAAGTTTTAAACATAAAAAGTAGAGCATGTTTTATTTGGCTGTAAATTGACCGTCAGTAATGTAAGTAGGTCCGACAGGAAATTATGAATGTGCTTAATTTTGTTTGTATAAGTGTTGATAATAATGTAAATCTTGTATAGAGGTTTCACGCGATTATAGCAGATGATTCGTTCAAATTGGGTCAGTACAGTAGATAATTATTGTTCTCCAGGCCTTAAAAGCAACAAACGAAAACAAAACAAAATCTGAGTCTTTGGTTATCATCACGAGCAGACATCATGTCACAAACATGCGTTTAGGTGCTAATGTGCAAATTAAAAAAAAAACTGGAACTTTTTTTGCAAAAAATGTATTATTAGGCACAATAAAAAAAACGTTTTTAAAGTAATAAGAGTACAGTGAAAAAAAGGATCGAAGGTATTTTTTTATCTTGGTAAAATCATCTTAATAAGTCCTCCCACCCAGGATGGGCGGAGATTATTCAATAGCTTTTTACGTTCCAGGGTCACGGTTATAGGTATATGACAGTCCCGCAACCCCATCGTATGTATTAGTCCAGGTTATAAAGTGTCTGTTCACCACATCCAAATTCTTTGTGACGTTTTTATGTGAAAGTAACAAAAAAAGCGTCCAACCATCCATTTATCCTCACAAACTTTCACATTTAAATTATTAGAGTTAGACAACGTCATTTGAATATCAGAATTCTCAAGATTATACCACCTTGACCGACTAGAGCCCCTTTAGTAAAACGTCTAGACATCTTACAACTGAAAAGGTCTTATTATAAGTTCAACATGGGTATCTTGCTATTGATAAGAGAATGTCAAGGGCGAAGTAAGGTTATAAATGTTATTAAATAAATTGCCAAGTGTGAGTAGAACTCGGGCACGCCGCAATCGGACATGTAGATTTTAGTCACAAGTCTGACAGTCCCACCCGCTATGCCCTGGGTGAGAGGACTCATCACAATAAATAAAAAAAAAAGTGTGAGTATAACTCGCAAAATAAATAATCCGTCTGTTCCTCAAAAACAATTAATAGTTTCATAGTCATTTTGCTAGGTGATAGGTACGTCGATTATCTGGCGTCATATATTGGACCTTATAAGCGCTCGCTTAATTGATGCTGATTACTTGTTGGCAACTGACAACACTGAAAGTAGAGTACTGTCAATAGACCACCGCCTTTCGTTTTTTTTTTTCGCAACGATTTATTATTGCAGTACGCGCTTAGCCTTATAGCGTCATTACGTCACAAACGTTATAGGCAACTGCTTGTCGGTCTTCTACAGATTGTATCTCGGTGAGTGTGATCAATTGATCAAGCGATTCACAGCCATCATACACTTTTACCATCGGACATCTAGGCACACTGCAAGCTACCAGCCCTACCTTACCGCTATTTTTTCAATTCGCACTAAGCGTTTCTTTAAAATCTGAGTCACTAATTCTAAAAGAAGACAATAAAAACTGTACCTAGTATCGTTTCTAAAACACTTTGGTTCAAACAACAAAATATATTTACCAACACCGTCGTTGAACATACCTATAGGTAATTTAGTATCTTGTTACTAAAATCCTTGAAAGTATTTTTTCATAAATTATATTGGCCTTGGCTATGCTTCTTGGTATGTTCTTCACTGTAGTACCTACAAACGTAATAATAAAGGTACTAAGAAGTTATACAAAGGGACTGGTAATCAGAATTTCTTACGAATCCTCCTCAAACACTTTTAGCTTATTTTCTACCCAATCGTGGGTAGAAAATTATAATTCCAGAGATAGAGTTGGTTGCTAGGATTCCTTTTACATAAAAGTCGGTATGTAAAAAGGAGCTTATAATAACGAAGGCTTACGTAGCTCTGTTATTTTAGTAATGATACCTAAAAGGTACTTATTTACTAAATACTTGTTAATTAACTCTTAATATATTTCAGGCTATCCACCTCTAGAGGTTCTTTGACTTAGCACGTGGAGTGTACATTCCGTAAATTCGAACAAACTTAAATTGAAAGCATTTATTTTGAGATGATCAGAATTGACTATTACAATCAAAAATTAAGTTGAAGTTCCGAGTAATTTGTAAAAGTAAGAACAAAAAATAAAAAATAGGGTACTGCAGTTTCCCGTTCCAACCTGTAAGGAGTTGTGAATGAAGAATGTGCAAGAAACAATGGTCTCAAGTTGTGTTTTCTAACAAAAAGTCTCCCCCAACATTGAAACTATAATAGTTTGCAATAAACCAAAGTATCTTAAAAAATTATGAATTTTATATTGCCAGCCTTGTTTAACTTCATAGAGCGCTATGTATATTATGACTCATCTCTTTTTACTGCGCAAGTCTAATCTAGGTCTTACCGAAGACCTTTTGTATATTGTCGTCCTTAAGCCATTAACGCCCACCGTGAAAGTACAATTACATTTTAATGATTTTTTGTTATTATTATAACTTAATGGGGTACAACAAACCAACAAAACCGAAAAAATAAAAATAAAATTTAAAACAATAAAAAAAATACCCTGTACACAGGTGTGTACAACGGGCTGATCTAGTGTGAAATTTTCCAAAGTAGGGTCGCTCTAAGAAAAGAGTTTTCAGACATGTAGCGCAACACCAACAGCTATGCTATGACAAATAATAACGAAAGGGGTCTACAATTCGTTCTAGGTTACATCCATCACTGCTTTATCATAAATTTGGTAGTGATGTCCAACAGTGAATGACTAGGTCTTCGATTTGTTTTAGGCAAATATAATTTCCAACGAAACGACCAGAAAATTGTTGTCGCAGCTAAAGCGGATTTTTTATTAACTTTTGACTATTTTTGTTAGTGAAAAAGGTTTTTTTTGAAATTTGTTTCCTTTTCTACGGTTTTCCATTAAAAATAAATCTGTTTTAACGTTAATGATTGACGAGATACTTTCTTTATTTTTTCTCACCATTTTGACGCAATAAATTACACGGAGTATTGCGTCTGACTGCGTTCGAATCCAGCTGGCGCCACAACTCGTAAGTCGGGAGTCCTTACCACTGGACTACCAAAATGATAACATCATGAGAGAGAGAGAATCACACCTACCAACTCGAGTGGTAGATTACAGCCCACTCTGTCTCATGGAGAGGTGGCTTGTGTCCCAGCAGTGGGAACATTTTAAGTTGAGTATGACTCTCAGATGGCGAGAAGTTCATCATCATCAACCGGAAGACGTCCACTACTGAACATAGGCCTTCTCCTTAGACCGCCACGCCGAACGCCACTTGAATCCATCGGTTGCCCGCGACTCTCACGATGTCGTCGGTCCACATAGTGCCTACGCTGCGTCTTCTGGTCCGCGGTCGGCACTGGAGAACTTTTCTTCCCCATCGGTTAACACTTCTACGAGCGATGTGATCTGCCCATTGCCACTTCAACTTGCAAATTTTACAAGCTATGTCGGTGACTCTGGTTTTTCGCTGAATATCCTGGTACTGGCGAGAAGTTACAGACTCAATAAACCCATTAATTAAGACCTCTATTTCGCAGTAGTAGTTGCAATTGCAATCAAGACCATTTGCTATGTTTTGCACTGTAACTGCGATGTTCAAGCAATCTCAAAGCTTAGCTCCTAGTCCGAAATTACTTCGATAACATGATTACTCGACGTCCCACAAAACCCATTCATCGACTATTATGAAATCTACTACCAGTTCTTACACTTTATGAGGGTTAACCATTGCAATTTAAACCTTATGACTGTTGTATAAGTCACATGCCGCGCGTTACTAGATTACGTTGGCTGAAAAGGGATGCTATACTTCTTTTATGCACTTGTTCGGGTTGGTACATTCGATTCCGCGTTATTTGCTGAATAACAGAACCAGTCCGAAGCACTACAAATTTTATTCATTCGGTTTTCCATTCGGTTCGTGCCGTCAAGAAAACTATCTGCTCGGCATCTACCATCGCTAGATCGTGCGAGGTCTTTTTGGCCCTGTAAAATAAATTCAGGTAAAGCCGAGTTGCCATACATACGATTCCGACCACCTATTACTAGTCTGTTTGGTGTAAAGTCTTATTCACACGGTCCGATAGTCTATGTGACTGGCTTCAAACAATACCATACATTAAAAACAAAAACGCTTCGGCACGCATTCGTTTCGCTTGTCAATTTGACAAAGGCTTTAGTCTTTGCTCATTTTAAAATCAGAAGACTTTCAGGGTGCCTGCAGCTTTTTCGAATGAAAACATAGCTATTTGACTTTGCCTCCGAGTCTAGCACCCCTCAAGGCTTTGATGGTAATTGTACATCTAGAACAAAGCTTTGAGCCAGCATTTTTTTCTTCTAATTCATTAGCACGCTCAAACGACAAAGATTAACGACATTGCTGTACAATGCAGGAGAAGCGAATTAAACAATTCCAATTTATCTGGCTTGAATACCAGTTAGTTGGGTGAGGTAGCAAAATAGCTAATTGTTCAACTTTTCTAATTAAAATAAAGTTGGGAGCTGGATATCTTTCAGCGTTCGATATTGTGCATTGGGTAATTAAAACCTGTGAAGTTATTGCTACCGTATTGTTTGCCTATTTAGTTTATTTTTGTTTGTTCCAGGTTTTGTTCCGCTGGACCGCATCTCTAAAGATGGTGCCAGAAAAGTTCCTATAATTATGTATATCTCTATAAGTTCTTTGTAGCATCTTAGTTGCAACAATCTTTGTACCTATCACTGCCTCGTTAGTTCAACGGCTCTAAGTGATTCTCCTCCTGGGTTCGTTCCGAGGTCATCAGAGTGAGTGTAATCGGGTTGTCCTATATGGAGTGACTGGCAATTAGTGTACGATACTTAAACAGGTGATTGTGCTCATGCTCATGATAACAAACAATTTTTATTATGGGAGCAAAACCCGAAATCGTGAAAAAAAAAAAACAGCTGTTCAGTACATTTATGTTTGCATAATGTACTGAACAGCTGATATTTTTTTGTTATCATGAGCACAATCACGTGTTTAAGTATCGTACACTAATTGCCAGTCACCCATATAGGTTTTGCCAGTATCTCTTGACTGCTTTTCTATCCGGTTGATAGCATAGGGTCGCCTCTTATACATGGGATTTAAACAAAAACAGCAAAGTGTTTGTGTACTAAAGTTTACCTCTGCTTTACCCTGCATGGAATATAGATTACTATCTTCATCCGCACGTTTGTCGAATATTATTCCACGGAAATGTAATAGTACCTAGGGAAAAAGTATCCTATCTCAGGTTTTAAACTTTCTTTCGAACCAAATATTCAAATCCGTTCTGTATTTTTGTGTGAAAGAGTAAAAAACATCCATCCATTTAATTCAAAAACTTTCACATGAATAGTATAGTTATAAGTTAGAAAGATACAGTACAGTTACCATGTCAACGTTTGGTTGAATAATATATCCATAGATTACGTCGCTAGACATACCATGATCTAATATAATTCAACGACAGCTTGACAACCGTATTTGATTTCAGTACGTTTATTCTACAAAACAAAACATAGTAAGGTGCCAGTTCCATAGAAATCCCTTTGTCACCATTTACGAGACACCATCACCAAGAAGGGATAGGTTATTTAAAGGCCACAAAAACAAACAACTAGCCATCAACATCATAACCCTTATTACGACACTCGTGGGGAAAAGTGGGGTGTTCTATTTATATCCACATGTCCTAAGGTTTATAGCCCGATTCCACCATAAACGCGAGCCAAACAGTTATTACAATTAAGGTAGGTGCGACGCAATATAAAGGCTGTAACACAATTCCATTATATACGAAGTAAAACTATGTTCGAAGTTCGGCAAACTATGTATTATGGAAGTTTTACAACGGCGCTTATTAATGGAGTTCGAAAGTTCTAAATAACAGGTGAGCAATGATATGATCATTATGTTCGCCTGCTTAACTGTAATAAAGTTTTGGGATTGCAAGCGAAAATTTAGTGTTATTTTTGAAGTGAAAACTTCTTTAGCGGCGTTGTACACTTTTTCTGTAATGGGTAAAAAATTTAAAACTCGCGTCAGGGTCACGTGACCCTGATCGAAAATGAGTAAGACGTCATTCAAATTAGTTAATTTCATATCTGTACTACTCCAGTTTTAAAATAAAACATAGTAACAAAAAAGTTTTCACTTCTACCGGCACTCCTGGAGTGCAACCTTTTTTTTTTTTGCTATTGTGATTGTGAAATAAATTGGTAAAGATGTTTGAAGACACAAAAACTATATTATTATCTTGATATTGTTCCATAATTATGACTTAATCAGCCAAGCCATTCAGATGCTATTTACCTTAAAAATATGTTATCTTTCATTATTTTTCAAAGGACGCATTTAAATCACAAAATAACTTGTTTTTGTCGAAACAACGTTGACAAAGGTCATTTGTGAAGAATTAGTACAACAAAATAACGCAAATATCTATAATATCTAAGGTTGACTGGTAGAAAATGCCTAAGGCATTAAGTCCGCCTATGTACTCTGTGCATGAAGTTTTAATAAATAAGTAAATAAATAAATATCTCAACTCGTTTTTGTAGCAGTTACGCCATGTAGGCGTAACTGACTTAAATCATGATTTTATGACAAAGGTGGTTTTTGAAATAATGTGTCTAATTGTTATTGTATTTGCAACTTTTGGTACTATGCAGTGCAGTAAAAGTATTTACTAATTGCTTCTACAGACACTGTCTCTGTTGCATTATATCCTCAATATACATTAACGAGCTTTGATATACTACATCTGCAGTTGATGTCACCCAATAACACAAATTGTCTCCTAACACATCAATTCACCAATTTATGCGACACACACACATACAAACATAATCATATACCGTACCGTACGCACTATTCAAACGATAACCCAATTGATAAGAATATAAAAGCCTTTTTTATACACATTTTGATGTCCAACGAATCCAATCTGATATTTTATTTATTTTTGTATCTGCAATCCCATTTTCCAGCTCCATAAATGTATACAGTGTGTCCGGGCACGAGTTAGCGATATTTGAAGAGGATATTCTAGGCTCATTTTCATCGACAAAAAGCTTTAAAAAAATTCTTACTCCAATACTTCGCGAATGGCAGCCATTTCAATTTTTTGATCTGTCGAACTGGGGTGTGTACAATAAAATGCAAATATCTTTGAATCCAAGAGACCTACATTCATGCAAATGACTTTATTGCAAAGTAAAATGTTGAGGCTTATCAAAAACTTACGAAAGTTTTCTAAATATAAATATATAAAATAACTCCTAAGATACTTAACGTAGAGTGATAATTTTGATATCATTTTATAGCCTAACTCAAACACTTTTAATTTAATGCTAAAACCCTAGCAAAATTTAGGGGTACTCATCGAGCTAGAGTTAAAAATGTGAATTTTTTTAATTTTTTTTTAATTTTTGTGAACAATTTCGTGTTTGCCCATGTTTTTTGGTTATTTTTACATATTATTTAAAAATCTTTCGTAAGTTTTTGATAAGCCTCAACGTTTAACTTTGCTATAAAGTCATTTGCATGAATCTAGTTCCCTTGGATTCAAAGATATTTGCATTTTATTGTACACACCCCAGTTCGACAGATCAAAAAATTAAAATGGCTGCCATTCGCGAAGTTTTGGAGTAAGAATTTTTTTTTAAGCATTTTTGTCGATGAAAATGAGCCTAGAATATCCCCTTCAAATATCGCTAACTCGTGCCCGGACACACTGTATACAGCTCCAAAAATTTTTGAGAAACTTTTACTGAACTAGTTTGTATGAATTATGTTACTGAAATTGTTTTGAATTTTTAAACGTCATTAAAAGCGCCGGTGTTTGTATCACAAGCGTTGAGTGGACTTATTAATAATTGAACATGTGGACTTATGAACGTCCCGCGTCCACCCGGGTTCAAAGGTCATAGTATATTGATATTAGTATACATTGGTATGGCTACATTGTTGATGACCAACCACGGTTATATCTACGCACATATTTTGGCCGACGGAATACAAAAGCATTATGAGGCAGCTGGAAGTTTCTGTTTTAGAACAATCTAAATCTAATGTATTAGTGAAACACCGTTGAGGAGAACGGCGCCTTCGCTCTAGCAACTGTCATACATCTCAGTATTGTAAAATGATGATTGTAAATATTGTGTCGGGACATTACAATATGCATACTGTGAATCCTTGTTTCCATTGCTGAACATCCTCTAACATGCCCACGTTATAGCGCCACCAAAGATGCCTCTCGGAGTCCTAAAATGTTTTTTTTTTTTCTGAATAAAGGTGCACTTGATTTCAGAACATCAATCCCGAATTTAAATAGAGAGGCCAATAAAATAGTTGCAAATAAAATAATGTTGTCTTTTACTAGTATAATTAAATTCTCTAAAGCTATTGTGAAACAGACAGGCGTGACAAACGCGAAGCGAGGCGTTTTTGTTTGTAATGTATGCAATTGTTTGAATCTGGTCACAAAAGCGAAACCGATCCGATAGTCTATGTGACGGGCTTCAAACAATTGCATACATTACAAACAAAAACGCCTCGCTTCGCGTTCGTCACGCCTGTCTGTTTGACAATAGCTTTAAAGCTGGAGTGCGTTAACAAAGATCTGAACCCACTTAGAAAAAGACCCTGAGCCATAACAACAGCGTAACAGATCATGCAAATATTATAAATTCTGTGCGAGAATTGAACCCGCAATACGCAGCACAGCAGTCATTTGCTTAGCCACTTCGCCATTAGTGGCGTACAATTGAAATTAAACTACTTTTATTGCTTACAATAGCAAGAAACAGCGTAATGTTAGCACATTCATAATATAATTTGCCAAACATTTAGTAAATTATCCCTCTCCTTATACGCCATTTTGATATAATTTCGATAAAATGATATAAATGAACAGCATTACCTTCATCTCGCCGATACAGATACTCAACATCACCAGTTTACAAATAATCAATACATGTATAGGGTTAAGTTAACGTGGGTTGCATACATAAACATTAATTTAGCTCAAGATGATAGAAACGGCGTGTTGACATCTACTCGTGTACAAGCTGTTACTTAATTTTATGACATCGTAACTCTGGACATTAGTGTCAATTACTACGGGCTAATCCTTTTGGAGAGTAAAACTGTTGTTTAAATGTTAAAGGAACCTTTGAATGGGGGCACAATGCCCCAATTAGGGTAATTAGGTTCTGGTTTACCGGGTGTGAGAGTCTAATCGTATGTAGAGGTATAGATGCAAAAGAATTAGAAGCTCATTCACAAAGTCTGGCACATTATTTGTATCTGCTCTTTGTTCTCATGTTTAGTGAAATGTAGTAGTTTATTCACCATCTTCCTGCGCTTATTCTGTTTTACTTGAGGTCGACACAAAACGTTTTTTTCTTCCATTCTCCCCTATCAGACGTCACAGTATCATTTACTCCTTTTTCTTTCATTTATCATTAGACAATCCATCCATCTTTTCTGTGTCCTTCCTCTTCCTCTAGTAGTTTATTGTCAAATATAAAATAAAAATTGTCACCCCCGCCTGTCACCTCCGTGAGGATATGGCGGTGCACCGCTCAAGCGGGACAAACCTTCACCATATTATGTCTATATTTGACAACCAGGTGTTTTTTCCGTGCCCGATCGTTGGTCCACCTAGTGGGAGGGCTGCCTTTGCTCGGTTTTCCGGTTTGTGGTCGTCACTCTAGAGTCCATATATTGTTTCTTTTAGTATTCATCAGCTATTCCTATTCATACTTGTCGAAAAACTCATAATTGCGACCTTATTTCCTGGACCATTATTTCATTTAAAAGCTGAAATTTTTAATACTATCAAGTCAATCTCCAAAATACCTAATCCTCTTCACAGTACATAAACTGAACCTTAACAGGCATTCAATATGGAGACCTTTCGACTGCAAGGTGGCTTTAATTACGAAAGATTATCTAACCGTTAGCCTTTTATTGCTTCGACCTATGTCTTTACGAATTAACACCAATTGAAGTGTCAAATGCTTTTAACCGAGCAATTTGTGGAATAGCCGCGAAGACTCGTCCAGACAGGACCAGCCGGCTTTAAATACCGATGTGAAGTGTAATGTCCTTTTTATAGAACGGTATTTAAAATGGAATTAGATGTACCTGTATTTTGTAGATAGATTGAGTTTATGGAGTTAATGTTTTATATAAGGAAATGTTAATTAACATCATCATTGATTTATCAAAAGTATTACTGATTTGTTGACCCATAATTTGCTATTATTATACGGCCTGTAATGTTCCTTTCGCTTGGTCACAGGCCTCATCTCTGTGCGATTAAGGGGGCTACAGCCCCCTCAACCCACTTTAGTACCGTGATTTCATTTTCCTAGCCTGAACTCAATTAATTTTTGAGGTCAGCGTAGCATTTTTTCTTGTACCTTCCTTCTTTATTACTGATTTACAAATCTGGCATAAGAAGTTTGTCGACAAGTAATTTGTTTATTATCTGCGATTAATAAATCGACAGCAGAAGTACCTAAGCATAATTATTGTATATTTGTCGAAATTGATTGAAAAAGCAAATGGTTCCGTACGGTGAATACTGTTTGCAGTTTTATCTATTCTTAGACGGTCAAAGATCAGTAACCCATTTGTGTGCCAAGAATGTATGTTACATTAATCTAGACCAGTTTACAGTTTCAGTTAGCTTCTTCAATCACACACCGCTCATCTCCATCGTCAGCCATTCTCAACCATGCATAACTACGATACGGTTGGCACAGTGGTTGAGTTGAGTGGTTGAGTGCAGTAGGCACAGCGTGTCGCAGGTTCAATTCCCGCACGAAACAAATATTTGTATGACCTACAAATAGTTGTTCCGGGTTTGGGTGTCTGTTTATGTGAGTTTCTGTGTTTGTAAACCCACCCACGACACAGGACACGTTCCTAGTGTGGGGCAAAGTTAAAAAAAAAAAACAAAATGGCCCAACTTCTAAATATAACCGTCATCATCACCATCTTCATCAACCCGTAGACCACTACGACGATGTGCAATCACGCTTCATCATGCCACTTGTACCTATCCATCGTACATCGGTTGCCCGCAACTCTCACAATGTCGTCGGTCCATTTAGTGCTGTCGCCTGCTTATTTGCATCTTCTGGTTCATGGTCACCATTCGAGGATTTTTCTTCCCCATCGGTTATTAGTTCTGCGAGCGCTGTGGCTTGTCCTATTGCTACCTCAACTCACAATATCACCGTATTTTTGGTATTTGAACCCCTAAAGCCCAGACACAATCAGTTCAATAGCTATACAAATTGGTGAAAGTTTTACTGAAAACTATTATTCATGATCTACAAGTAGTTTATCCACGTCTGGCTGAAATTATAATAGACATAGGATGAAATAATAGTGTTGGGCAACGTTTTTCTACAAAGAAGAAAACACCTGCAGATTATGCTGCCTTCTATAAAATAATTTTTTTTTTAGGTGGTAAAATCATCAAATGAGTCCTCCCGCCCTGGGTGGGGCGGAAGGGACTGTCAGACTCTTACTGACTAAAATCCACCGGTGTTCCTTCGGATGCCCTTTACGTTCCGGGGCCACGGTATCCTGGGTTAAGAAAAACTCGCGACCCCAGCAGGCATTTGGCGTGAAACACGACACGCCACCGACCTGGGCTTGGTCCTTGGTCGTACGGCGAGCTACCCATTACTCACCGTCCGCAAGCCCGCTCCGCCGCTGTGCCCTCTGCTGATCAGAGGGACACGCGTTGGAGCGTCCACACGGCTATTCGCATACGGGCAAAGATACCCATTAGGCACATAGTGCCTAAGGAAGAGTTTTTGCCCGCATCCCAGGGTGCACCGGCCCGAAAAACTGGTCTTCCCCCCGGAAGTACCTATCCGAGAGGGAACTCCAGTCCACGGACGCACGTGGAGGTTTCCTGTCTTAGCATCCCTCTATAAAATACCTACTATTAATTTTAAAGCTACCCTAAAGTCTCAGGGTTTAATCCCACCAGCTCTTGAACGCTCATTACAAAGAACGACAGATTATCTAGTTAACAGCAAAACGCACTTCAGGCTTATTACATAGGCTCTAAACCTAGATACAGCACTTCGCTTTAATAAATTCAATTTCCGTTACACGTAGCCACCACAGCTCTATTTCATTGTGGATTACACTAAACAACTACTGAACGCAGTTGCGACTTAACCCTGAAACCTTCAAGGAACTTTCGACATAAACCCCTTTGAAATAAAGTGGATTGTCCCATGGATGTTTTTGATAGGTTTAACATCCTGTGTGGTCGACTGTGAAAGTAAATTCCGACAAATTTAGGGAATGCGTATAATGAATCTGTGAGATCGTCTTGATAACAATATGCATGAATATTTCACGTTGTGTGGAATTGTTTTGCAAGCCAGCAAGTGGTTCTGACAAAATAAGACTAAGATGACGTCAGAAATGTTTCAAACGTAATTAATTTTATTTAATTTGAACAATGAGCTTTCGTACCAAAATGCGTCTGAGTCGCGAGCAATGCTCTTCTTAGCATTTAAATTGTTTGTGAGCGTGCAGATTTTGATTGCATCTTACTACATTAAAAATAAATTTGCTCAATTTGTTGAGACGGAATAATTAGATTTGGTGCGTTTCTGTGAAACGTTTTATTCAAAGGAAAATGCAAGTAATAAAGGAGGATTATTGCAAAACTGTGCAGTTCACGGAATTCTACGTCAGCTTTGTGCTTTTGGGAAGTTTTCCTAGAATCCGATATGGTATGTCTGATGACATCTACCCTATTAGATTCTAGGATGAATTCCCAAAAGCCTTGACGTCGAAGATACTGTCCAGCGCAGAAAAGGCAGAATTATTTAAAATGAGGTTTTACAAATTGGACTTTCTCAGTCATCATGCAATGTTATCACACATAATAGACGCACCGTGAATGAAACAACGAACATTTTGTAACACCATAATATTTTTTTTAAACAGTGGTCATTGAGTTTGTTGCCCATCCTTCTCCATAATATATATTAGGTTTGGAATGGGCAACAACAATACTTTCACAAGTTATTTTATCTTGTGACTGGGATTGCAGCATTGCTTTTTTTGACAATTTAATGTTTCTATAATTATCAAGGTATAACTTATATAAATAGTCAAAAATTATAACACAACCTGAGATAACGTTAATGCCAATAAATGCCTAATTATTATTATACAGGAAACCACATTTTTTATCGGCAACAAGTCAACAACTCACTTCACCGTAGGTTATAAATTAGGTTTAGGGTCCGCTCGCCCCTTGGATCTTGCCCCTTTACGATTAAAATGCTCGACTCGCCCCCTTGACTTTTAGATACGCTGACTCGCCCCCGATTGTTAATAACTTAAAAGTACTGTTAGCAGAACAAGTTTTTAAATATAAATATTATTTTAATAAATCTTGTTTTCTTACAACTTCGAGCGTATATTCCCATTTCTCCCCACAAGGAGGCAATTAGAAGCTAACAAAAAGTCTAGCGACTAGGCTAGCGTGAGTTCAAGGTAGTCTGTATTTAAATTCTAAAATTGTGCCCTGCATGCTTGCTAGGTTCGAAACCTTGTTCCAAGGCAAACAAAACCGCGGGCTGGGTGATGTATGGATTGATCTTGTGTAGTGGAGTGAGAGACTATGGTACGTGCTTTGCGGTGGCTAAGTAATTATTAAGTCAAGCAACTAGCAGCGAGGTCACAGAGTAGTGAGAAGCGGTGGAAAAATGTTTTATACCAACAAAAATTCCACATAATTATTTTTGTTTTTAAATTATTCCACGTACGAGTATCAAACCCCTGACATGCTGTGCAACAGTTGATCGCTCATCTCACAATTCTCTTATTTACTAACCCATCTCCGAATATTAACGTCAACATAAAAGCTAATTCACATTACGATAATGCATTTAGAGTTAATGTACATTAAGGATTAACTCGCATTACACGATACATACGCGAGAGAGTTTCGCTAAAATCCTACTGCTTAAGTCTACTCTATGTAACCAAGGCACGCCAAATTATTTAGAAGGAAAGTCCAATTTATTATTAATGTTGGACAGGTTTATCCGTAAATAACTTTCGATTGAGACTGAAGTTTGCAATTTAGTATACAGTGTTAAAATACAACTCAAAATTAGCAGCACATTGTACATTTTCGAAGGAAGATTTTCTGCCTCGTTTTGAACACAGGAAATTAATTTTGTTTTTGATTATGAGTAACAGATAGAGGTTTTTTTAAGTGCTAAAGGCATAAGGAAGTGGCTGAATGGATTAGTCGTCGAGTGCTTCGTAATATCAATGCGACGTTAATTGACATGATATACAAACTTACTTAGGGTCTATTCACACCACGTTTTTCAAACGCGCTGTCGACGCGCGTTTCTGAAACTGTGTCGACGTCGCGTTTTTATCAAACAGAGCAGACAGGCTGCGTCTGACTTGCGTGCGCATCGCGTCTGTATCGCTAAAAACGGGCGTCGCTCGACGGCGCGTTTAAAAAACGTGGTGTGCATAGACTCTTAGACACTTGAAAACTTAAACTTGTTTGGCACGCCCAGTAGTTGTTGCCCAGTGATAACGGCTCCGAAATACAAGTTCTAGATCTTGGTTGAGTATCAAGCTCCAGGTGAGATGCTGGTGTTCTTAAATGATTATATAAATGAAACTGCTGCTTGACAATTAGAAAGACTGTATTGATTTTAGATATAGGGCACTGGTTACAATAAAGTTAAACCGCTAGTATGCGCGTGCGCGTTAGAGGGGTCCGCGAGTGAGCAGTGCATTACTTTCTATATTATAAAAAGTAATGCGAGTGGCTGGGTTTGCATCCAAGATCTAGAACTTGTATTTCGGAGCCGTTATCACTGGGCCACAACTACTGGGCGTGCCAAGCAAGTTTAAAATATTATTTTCTTTCATCAGTGCTCACAAAAGATTGAACAAGATCACGGGGAAGGCATCTTGTCGTAGAACTAAAAACTCGAAGACATCTTACATATACCAACAATTTCCTCAGACATAATATAGGAAACCTGTGTTCTAGTAATGGAAATACTAGGATGATGACGTGCTTAGCTCATGACTTAATAATAAAAGTAACACGGATCACGGAATTTTTCCTGCGTCAGACGCCGCCAGCCGCGCTTCTTTAAGAAAGTCCTTGAATGGGTGACTTTCTATTACATGCCGAGGTCTTCCTGCGCTTTGGAAAGCACGCTTAGCCTTCCCGATTGTCATTATTTTGTCTGACAATCTGTCAGTAAGACAGATGCCTCCCTGTTATGCCATTTTTCTCAGGTCAGCGTTTTGTCACGAGTCTCATATAGCTCTAATACACATGACATTCTGAATTTCATCCATCCATCTGTCCGTTAGACTAACGCCACATAATTTTGGTAATTTATCTAGACGCAAAGGGTTACGAGACCTAATCTAACAATGAATCTTAATTAGGTACCGCTGATGTTTACATATTATCCAACAAAAGACGAGGCAAATGAACAACCAAATAAAACGAATAAATTACAAGGATACGACCGAGTGGAAAAATACCCTCTGAAACAAAAGCAAACCGTAAAACCTCAAAAATACAGCTATAACACATCGGAACCAGTCATGTCACTAATCCAACAACAATGTTGTCTTAAAAAAAAAACAATACAGAGCCAGAATCATCTCAAAATCCCGGGCGATGTATGCAAATTAGTTAGGCAACTTCTACAGGCTCCCGCGGGCCTGACCGGTCCACTGAATTCATCCGTGCTTTATTTAAACGTACCTCGTCAAGGTGAATTTGAAACGACTGAAGTTTTACCCTTCAAATATCAACTTTACCCCACCAGTGTAAAGTTAAGATTCGCTCGTAGCATAATAAAGTAGTTTAACATATTTATAGCAATAAAATAGGACCTATAAGGAATCCAGATTTAAAGCTATACGTAGGGCGGTTTTATAGTTTCCAGTAATAAATTATCTGTTGAGCAATTTTACCCTTAATTAATTGACTTACCCTTTCAATTAATCAAGTTACCTTCTGGTAAATATAAACCTAATGATCTTTAGGGCTGGTATTTCAATAGTCAGTTATCCGTTAACTGAGGAATAAAAATGGCGGTTTGACAGCTTATCTATGGAAAATATGTCATACCGTTATTTTTATTCCTCAGGTAACGCTTAACTGACTATTGAAAAACCAGCCCTTAGTAGAACAATCACTGGATCAATTACTTTTTATCTGTTTATTTTCAAACATGAAATTTATAATTATAATGATTTCCAGATGATACATTACTCAATATATTGGAAGCTTAATTGGCATGGAACTGTTTCCGGCAGGAAATTTGATATTCACTGTGTGTACTAGTGGGATGTGAACGTCCCTTGTTAGAACTGTTTTAACCATTATTGAAAACAGGCTTCGCCAGGGTCGGCTTTGGCATATAGGCGAGGTGGCGTTTGCCAGCCAGGCCCAAAACTGCGTGGGCTAACGCGCCTAGCTTCTCCACAAACTGACGATTAATCATTATTTAGTAGGTAAGATTGGGGCCCCACACAGTCTTAGCTCTTGCAACTAAAATGTTAACTAAATCAGAGAGTTCTTTCATATAAATAGGGCGAAATGAAAAAGAAAAAAAATCCAAAATGGTTGAAACAGAGCAACTAAAACTAGTTTTAGGGATAGGTATCCTTAAAACAAGTTTTAAAAATTTCTGGACGGCGATAATTCCGAGTTGGAGAGGAGCCACCCGGGTCCTACCGGCCTAGTTCGACCCTGTTTTTAACCATCGTCATTTTACTCCGCAACAATTCACTACCAGTACTGACTACATTGCTTTCAGACTTCTTAGAATCCTAAAATCTTAATTGACTCAGACATTAAGAGCGCTTTGACATACTGAAAGAACACAGTTTCTGTCAATTTGACATCGTGATGCCCCCCGCATAAAAACAAAACACTAACGAAACAGCTATGCCTCGTATACCAGGAAGAAAACAACATGAGCTTTTGCCACTTTTCTTTCGAATAAACAAAGTAAGATCCCGAGCTTCTAGACACTACTTATATTCTTAAACGAATGGATAATATGATAAATGTATACCTATCAAAATAAAATAAGGGCCACTCATTATATAACACTTTAAACCGCACATTGTGTCACACTGCGAATTGGATATATTTGTAATTTACAAAGTGTGCATAATAAAGATTATTCAATTCCATTCTATAATACGAGTAAATTATCTTGTTATGATATCTTTCAAGTGTTAATTTTGTTTCTAGTGGCTAATTTGAATTCATAACTTACTTAGAATTTATGATTTGGTGTTTAAAATTTTTCAAACTTTTTCTTTGACTTATACATACATCAAACAGTCATTTATGTCATCTATTCAGAGACATAATTATGGACGCAAAACCAGCCACTTGGGGTGATTACGGTGACATAGATAAGGAGATATAGCCAGAAGTGGTCGGTTTAATGCTCGAATATTTCCAACCAGTGGTACAAAATATTTGAAACTAGTGTCAAAAGAGACGGGTAATATCACCAAACGCCGTGATCCAGGAAGAAAGTGAGTTAGGCCCAAGAAGACCATCAAGTTCGTTAAACCGCGCAAAGAGAGCGATAATCTACTGCGCGGATCACACAAACTCCATTGCGACCAGCCACAAGCTCCCCTATAATTGACAAGACAATGTCGAATCGATACCATGAAGATTAAAAATTAATATTCAAGAAGATTCTTGGTTCGCCTGCAGTTAACTGTGAGCGGATGGTGCAAATCGTTAAACATTTGCAAAAAGGAGAAAATTTATTGAACTGTTTTGACTGGGCTTCAGTGCTTCATATACTGGGTTACAGCTGGAATATTTTTTAATAAAGACAGATCTATCAGAGTTCAACAGGTTTCAGATCATTTCACCCTTGAAACAGAATGTTTTGGTGAGCTTTAAATTATAATCTCTATCTCGCAAAACTGAGCTTTCACTTCATAACGAAGGTACGTAACTGCTCAAAGATGCGTAGAAAATGTGGTTCAACTCCACATTATTTCATTTGCACAGCAAGTAGTACCTGATTTCATCTTCGATCAATCGCGACTAACAGTGCATAGATTCGTTTATGCTCGAATTACGATGCTACAATTGGTCACTCAGGCTTTTTACCTGATTTCTATTGAAATGGTATAGAAAATGTTCGTTATTTAATTCAGAACATTTCACCTTCAGTAAAATAACACAGGGTTTAAGAGAAAAAAGAACTCTTTAGAACATTGAAAACATTATTTTTTCGATTTCATTATTTTACTTATGAAACTTGACACATTCCTGTAATTTCTCACTTTTCATTCAATTTCGCTTATTTTTACGATTTCTTGGAATGCTAACTTATTTTTTGTATGTTTTGTTCTGAGTAGTATCTGTATTCATGAATAAAATTCACAAAATAATATCAGGCGAAAGAGCCATGGCCGGTTGAGTGCTTGAACTTCAATGCTGCTAAGACGTGAATTTTTCCGCAAAAAGGAGCCAATCCGACCCGGTTCTATCTTTCTGAGGTGTAACCGTAAAAATGACAGGCCATCTTGACCTTTTTGGGGTGCCGTTGACATCGACCCACAATATTAGTCCACTTATTGAGTTGGCTGCAAAAAATTTAGGTACATGGAGTGGTACAGGTTTGCCAAATCCCAACTCGATGCAATGAGTCAATTTAATAGCGCCCGGCATTGATCGAGGCCACGATCTGCGGGGCGAGACGGAATGGGAAGTAGTCACCTCGAATCCTTATGCAAAGCAGTCATGCTAGCGAAGTACTCGTAGGAGGTGGAACACGTGAGGGAGAGGACAGCCGCGTGACCTACGACTCCGAGAAGCGATTTCCAATCAGAGAGGTACGCCTTGGAGGGCCGGGGCTTGTCTTGGTCACTGGACTGTCTTATCAGGTAACGGTGACCCTGGAACGTAAAGGGCTACTGAAGGATCACCATGGATATTAGTCAGTACGAGACTGGTAATAAATCCCATCCCGCTCGGGAAGACACATTTGATGATTTTACCAAAAAAAATTAAAAATACGATGCAGCTGCCAAAACGGAATGGTTACGTTCACAACAGCTCGTCTCATTAGTTATTTCGTCTCTTTCCCTATTAAGTCTCATTCACTAATACGTCACCTTGTGCATCTGGTCATTTTTATTAACTCGTCTCGTGCACTATTTCGTCTCTTTCCCAACTCGTCCGACGCTTATGACGACGTACAGTCAACGGCAAAGATATCGGGAAGAACAGACTGTAGGTATAATAAAAAGATCGGGCACGCCGCAATCGCGGTGGTAAGACCCCTCTTTGAAGAGTGGCTGGAGAGGCGTCACGGCGTCCTCACCTTCCGTCTGACGCACCTCACCGGGCATGGATGTTTCGGGAGGTTCCTGTGTCGTATGGGGAAGGAAGAAACGCTTGGGTGTCACCACTGCGAGGATCGATCGCCTAGAGGACACGGTGGAGCATACGGTATAGGACTGCCCCGCTTAGGCAGAGCACCGCCGTGTCCTCACAGCGCCGCTAGGCGGCGACCTCTCGCGCCCGGCACTGGTCGAGGCCATGCTGCGGGGCGAGACGGAATGGGAAGCGGGTCGCCTCCTTCTGCGAAGCAGTTATGCTAGCAAAAGAGGAGGCGGGCCGCGTGAAGGAGAGGATAGCGTCCTCCCTCCACCCCAGCCGCAGTGGTAGACGCTCACGGCGCCAGACATCGGCAGACGATCCCCAGCCACCGTAGGCGCGGGCGGGCATGCAGGCGGCGAGTAAAAGGCAACTCGCTGTCCGACCATGGACCATGCCCGGGTCGACGGCGCGCTGTGTTCCACGCGTGCCTCAACGAGCGTCAGCATGATGACGGGCCCCCCCTCTAGAGGTCCGAAGCCAGCCGGGGTTGCGGGACTTATCTCATTATCGTGACCCCGGAACATAAAGGGCTATTGAAGGACACCGTGGCTTTTAGTCAGTACAAGTCTGACAGTCCCTCCCGCCCTGCCCGGGATGGGAGGACTCATTAGATGATTTTACTACGCTATAAAAAAACTAGTAACTAGTACAATAAATGAAAAGTAAAGCTAAACCGCGGCGAAGCCGCGGGCAGAAGCCAGTTTGTGATAAGGATGAAAAACTACGAAAAACAGATTGAGATATATTGATGTGCAGGTCTGTACATATGCGTCGGACGAGTTGGGAAAGAGACGAAATAGAGCATGAGACGAGTTAATAAAAATGACCAGATGCACAAGGTGACGTATTAGTGAATGTGACGGAATAGGGATAGAGACGAAATAGCAAATGAGACGAGTTGTTAACGTAACCAACGGAATACCGCAATTGACTGGATGCCGAACCTGATACAAGACTTTAACTCTCTTCGATCAAACCTAATAACAAGAAATCGACTGATAAAAAAAAAACTTTTTGAAAAAAAGTACCGACTTCAAAAACGAATACAAAAAAGTTTAAAATAACTTTTCTTTTGGAAGTCGGTGGCTTTGTTATTTATTTCATTGACTATTGCCACCGACTTCCAAAAGAAAAGTTTTTTTAAACATTTTTTTATTCGTTTTTGAAGTCGGTACTTTTTTCAAAAAGTTTATTTTTTTAAAGTTACTTTTCTCTGGGTAAACCGCTACCTCAAAACGATCAGATCTATTTTTCACGGATTTTCGGGGCGCACGTTAGAGAGCCAAATCCTGCCGGCGGCGTCGCGGGACTGTCTTATCAGGTATCCATGGCCCCGGATCGCAGTGGGTTATTGAAGGACACCGTAGATTTTAGTCAGTAGTGTCAGTACAAGTTTGTATGTCTTTCCTGTAGTCCTGTCCTTCCCCGGGTGGAAGGGCTGATTTGATGATTTTACCACGTAATAAAAAGCCATACCACCAGGGGCATGGCCGGTGGTATGGTGGGTCCCGCAGCGAGCTATATTATCCAAACGAACTGGAATGTTTGGGAAGTTAGCAAGTCTGAAATTACATTTAATTACCAATTCAGAAAAAAAGCTATCAGAATTATTTACATTATTTTATTATCTACAATTATATCCACATTCGAATATAGTAGGAAAATACAATGAACACATTTATATATTTACATTGCAAACAGATCAAAATTAAATTAATTCAAAATATTAGCTTGTATCAAGAAAGGTAGGTTATGCTGTATTCTTGGCGATTGTGAAAATTACTGGCCACCACTCATGACCTGCGGAAAATTCGAGGCACTACATTTTTCACATGGAATTTGATGTCATGACAAAGACACTAGCGCCGCGTATAAAGGTCATGAATGGTGGTGTGTATTTTAAATTTGAATAATTACGTGACTAATGTCAAAATGGTTGCGAGCGATACGTCCTCCCTCAAAAGGCGCCCCGCGCCGTCTAAATCAAAGAACAAACCGTTCTTGGTTTTATCTTGAATTTTGTCATTGCTTATTATAATTGTTTAGTACTATTATTTTACTTTTAAATGAGCTAATTATTTTTTTAATGCAAGCTAAGATAGTAAGCTTAGTTATTCAATACTTTTTGATTGAATATTCAGTAAATATTGATAGATAAAAAATATAATTTCGGACGAAAAAATGTCAAATTCTTCCTGTTTTGAAAAAATATTTTTGGTGTATTTCTGAATGGAAAATAAAAAAGTGATTAATGCAGTCCAAATATAATCTTTCAGATGTGCCATGGACATTTTCAAATATTATTTTACTATTATACCTTCTATGTAATTCGGTACCAAAGTATGACAAAAAGTAGAATTTTATGTAACATCCTTTGCAGAGACAAGGTTTTTACTCATTTATGTAAACAAATCTAAAAATGTGTTTAAAGCACTCCACGCAGAAATAATCAAACTTTCTTGAGTGTATATACTTTTTTTATTTGTGGCAACGTCATACCCAGAATCAGGTTCCAAATGTCGCACAAAAACAACGAAACGCGTGAAAGCCCTCTTAAGTGAAAAAGGATGGGTTTACCATACGCCTGCCAATTTCAAAAGTACAAATATAATATCAGTATCAGCACAGAATGGACTCAAAATCCTTCATTTTTCTCCACATAAATCATTAATAAACAATCCAACAATCACATTATTACAACAACAATGAAAAATATGCCCTTTTTTCTCCATTACACTCGGAATAGCAAAGTCAAGAAAGTTCTCTTAATTTTTAATCACTCAGTGAACCCGATATTATCTACTTTATGGCAAGATAAGGGTAAATAATGTCAGCATAATGCATCAAAGGGCACAAAAGGCAATTGTTTTTCAACATTAAATAGGTTACCTAATTATCGCTTAATGAGAATTTGGCCCAGATCTTAGTCTTCGCCGATAAAGACTGAATGTCAAGGAGATTAGGATTTACTTTCAGATTGCGTCTTAATGAAAGTAATTTTAGATAATGTGTCCCTATTAAGGGTATTTTATTGTGAATAAGTTTTGTTTTCGTTGATAGAAATCTGGCGTTGCTTGGAGTTTAAAGAAATGGGAGTAAGCTTTTGAATTCTAAAAATTAAACTGATGTATTTATTACAATGTTCGGCTAGTAGATGATGTTGATGATTACAATGGTCAAAAATCTCAGTTTAAAAAAAATATTTATCACTGGAAATCGATCTTATAATGGTTGCACAAACACTGGATAAATAATTTAGTTAGGATAGTTCTGAATACAGGATAATTATTTCTGATCTCCAGAAATGAAATCATATTTTGTTGACGAAACTTACACCTTCGCAAGGCTTTTTGTTTTTCAGAAGTAATGGTGTATTTTAATTCGATAATTTATTCATAACAGTCAAAACAGTAGATTAATAAATTACAAATGTTTCTAGGCATTCAACATCTATCAAAGAGCTAAACCACCGTTAAACATCTCTATATGAAAGTGGATAGAGTATGTTTTTCTACGTAAAAGCCGGGTCTCTTCTCGTGTGCAGAAAGCTTTGCAAACATCATACTCAAACAAAACATTCTGTATACACTGAGAATTCCCAGATGGCGTTAAAGTAGCAAACTGTGACGTGTACTCCAATTGTGGGAGATTTATACCCTGTTACCTCCTACAGTGTTGGGAATAAGAAGAAAATTAAATCCATGGGTGAATTCGTATTGTGAACTTGCTTTTGGTAACTCGGGGGTAGTCAGACTGGTTATTGTCTTTTAGGTTCACTTTTCTTTGGTGTCATGGAACGGTGGTTTAGAAAAAATAACAAACGTCTTTACTCAATGATGATTTAATTTCGACTGTTTTGTACATATTCCTACATGCATTAATATATGAATTGGACATACCGCCCACCAAAACATTAGTTTTAAATAATTACTTCTTTGAATACTAATACATCACACGCAAATCAAGAAAATGGACTGTAAACATTATAAATTTCATTATAAAAAATCACTTCATTAACCGCCCACCATAGCTCACTGACTTACTCGTATTGTTCTTTGGGCAGCGGTATCAATTTGTATAGGGGCCTTTTTAACTCCTTATTCCCCATAGTCTGGACTGTTATCACTCTTACGAGTTTGTCCTTTCCAGGATGTATTTGTTTCACCCGTCCTAGTAACCATTTCGTAGGGGGCAAATTATCCTCCTTAATAATTACAACATCTCCAATAGCAGGCTCGGGAACCTTCACTTGCCATTTATATCTTTGTTGGAGCGTGTTAAGATACTCTGTACGCCATCTATTCCAGAAGTCTTGAGTCATTTTCTGAATAACTTGCCATCTAGTTAAGAGATTAACAGACTTGTTCTCGTAACATGTATCAGGAACCGAAATCAATGGTTCGCCAACCAAAAAATGCCCTGGAGTAAAAGGCGTCATAGTATTATCCACCTGATAAAGGGGGCGAGAGTTGAGACACGCCTCGATTTGTGCTAAAAGCGTAGACATCTCTTCGTAGGTGAGTTTGGCGTCCTTATTTATCCTGTAGAGGTGTCTTTTAGCAGACTGAACTCCAGCCTTCCACAGGCCACCACACGTAGGCATCCTTGGTGGTATGAAGTGCCATACCGTGCTATCATTAGCTAGAAGTTCAGCCGCTTCCTTCGCAATGTTATCCTTTCCCTTCTGGAACATGCCCTTCAATTCCTTGGCAGCGCCAATAAAATTGGTGCCATTGTCGCTCCATAAGTTCGAACAGTGGCCTCTGCGTGCAACAAACCTCCGAAATGCGGCTATGAAAGCTTGTGTTGTTAGGTCTGTGACCGCTTCGAGATGGATCGCTCTAGTAGCCATACATATGAATAAGCAAATATAGCCCTTTGTTGCATGGTGTCCTCGGCCTTTCGATGTCCTTATTAATACCGGTCCAGCGTAATCGACTCCACTATTCATAAATGGCCGGTGTTGATTGACTCGGACGGCAGGCAACTGACCCATGAACTGGGTTTTTACCTTCGCCTTATCCAAAATACAAATCTTACAGTTGTGAATAAATTTCCTTACAGCAGACTTCAAACCAATCACCCAGTATCTTGTTCTCACAAAAGCCATCATGGCTTGTATCCCACCATGTAGTGTTCTAATATGAGCTTCTTGAATTAATAGCTTAGTTATATGCTGGTTACATGGTATTACAATTGGGTGTTTTGTAATTTCAGCTATGGAGGCATTTTCTAACCTTCCCCCCACTCTAATTATCCCATTTTTATCAAAAAAAGGGGCGAGTGTGATAAGGGAACTTCTTTTCTTCACGCTTCCGTCTTTTTGTAAATGTTCAATATCCTTCTGATAAACTAAATCTTGATAATATTTTATGCATAATTGTAACACTTCTTCCAGCTCATCAACTGTTAAATATGTTTCCTTTGTTTCCTTGTCTCCTTTTTTAAATCTTCTGCAGTAAGCTAATATTCTTTTCATTCTCGTAATTGAGGAAAAATGTTCCCAGATTGGTTTGACTTCTAAATTTGTATGAAATGATGAACTCTTCAATTCTAGTTCAGTTTGAGGAATTTCAAAAGTTTGTATCTCAAGATTTTTATCCTTTCACCATACAGGCCCAGTCCACCATAAGTCTAAACAAGCCAAGTCGCCTGCTTTTACGCCTCTTGTAGCGGTATCGGCAGACTGAACGTGTCTCCATCGGTCATTGTCTAGAATTCGTGTTATGTCTGCCACTCGGTTCGCAACAAATGTACGCCAACGACTTGGCTGAGATTGCAGCCATGACATCACAACCATTGAGTCAGTCCACGCAAAGGTTTTGTTCTTAGGTATTTTCAACAGGTCTACCAGATCATTGATTAAGTCTGTTAGTAATGCTGCAGCGCACAATTCTAATTTAGGGATTGAAATTTGCTTCAAAGGTGCGACCTTAGTTCGAGATGCGATGATTGTGATATGAACTGTGTCTTCTTCAATAACCTTAAGGTAAGTAACAGCAGCATATGCGTGTGTAGATGCATCTGCAAAACCATGCAATTCAATGTTTGTATAATTGGTTGATGTAGTTTTCAACCAGCGTGGTATTGTAATGTTTTGCAGGTGTATTAATTCTTCCCTATATCTCATCCACTCATCTATCAACTCTGACGGCAGCTCGTCATCCCATCCCATATTGCATAGCCACAGTTTCTGTATCAGAACCTTAGCGTTGATGATCACTGGTGACAGCCATCCAAATGGATCAAACAGCCTTGCAACATCAGACAGAATAGATCTCTTCGTTACGGGACATCGAACTTCAGGTAAGTTAATTGTGAATTTAAATGTATCATCCTTCCTATCCCATGTCAGTCCCAGAATTTTAATAACTTTATCTAGCTTTATCTCTATTCCATCCTTCGCGTTGTTTGTGTCATCTCCCTCTTGTAAGTACTTTAATACTTCTTCAGAATTACTAGACCACTTTTGCATTTTAAAATTTCCTTTACTTAGTATTATCTTAATTTCCTCGCACGTTTTCTTTGTTTTCTCTTCAGTTACACTTCCCCACATTAAATCGTCCATATAAAATTAATCTTTAATTACAGGTGCAGTATTAGGATACTCCTGCGCTTCATCGTCGGCGAGTTGTTGTAACGTTCGTACAGCTAAGTAGGGTGCTGCAGCTGTACCAAATGTTACTGTCATCAAGTTGAAGCTTTCTAGTATTTCTTCAGGTTTATCTCGCCAGACTATGCGTTGTAAATTTGTATGTTCTGATGTCATATCAATCATTCTATACATCTTAATTATGTCTCCCACTACACATATTCTATGTGTTCGCCATTTGATAATTAAGCTTCGTAAATCAGGTTGTAATACAGGACCAATCATCATGGTGTCGTTCAAAGAATGACCGTTAGAACCCTTCGCAGACGCGTCATAAACTACTCGAACCTTCGTTGTATCCTTGTCTTCGCGTATTACAGCGTGGTGAGGAAGGTAGACTGATTTATTATCATCATCAGGGTCAGATTTTTTCAAATGACCCGTTTCCATGTACTCATGAATTACTTTAGAATATTCTGACTTTAAATTTTGAGAATTTTGTAATTTCTTCTCCAATTGTTTGAACCTATAAACAGCTTGTTGTTTTGTATCTCCGCATAATTTCAGTGTCTCTTCTATTCCTTGTCGCAAAGGTAAGTGCACTGTATATTTTCCATTTATTCTTTTAGTTGTATTCTTGTAAATCTCTTCACACTTCTCTTCTTCTTTTGTAAGTAGTTTTCTTTTCTTGTATAGAGCTGTTTCGATTTCCCAAAATTTTCTCAATAAGTTATTGTCTTCTGATACCATACTTGTCACATGTAGTGTTGTTATTTTGTGTTCTTCGTTAATTGATTTGTCTTCCCTTTGACCTGAAAGTATCCACCCCAAACGTGTTTTCTGAGCCACTATGCCATCAGAACATCTTATTAAACCAACTTCAATAATTTTAGAAAAGATGTCTGCACCGAGTAATAAATCTATTTTGCCCGGTGTGTTAAACGTAGGGTCAGCCAATAATATTTTTTGGAGTTCTGGCCACTTCATCGCAAGGTGTTTTGAAGGTAATCTAGCAGATAGTGATTTCAATACATAAGCCTTCACTTGAATAACTTCTCTTTTATTGTATTGCGATGTAACTGATAGGTCAACTACATGTTTTATAGGTACCAGGTTTCCTTCTCCAACTCCTGAGACTACACCGTTGATGCTTGTTCTCTTCAATCTCAAGATTTCGACTACTCTTGAAGATACAAATGAAGCCTCTGAGCCTTGGTCGATCAGTGCACGAAGCACATGTATTGTACCGTCGCTTGACGTAACATGTACTTGTGCTGTTGCCAATAACACTTGACGACCAGGTTGTTCTTTAGAGAAGTGTGCGCTTGTGACCTTCTGTTCTAGTTGTTCTTCTTGTTTGTTATTTTCTTGTGTATTACTCTCTTGTGTTGTTTCTTTTCCTTCGTGTAAAAGAGAATGATGCTTTCTTCCGCAGACTCGACATTTCTTCCTTTGTTTACATTTATAGACTATGTGATTCGGTACTAGGCAATTGAAGCAGAGGTTTTTCTTCTTCACAAATTCACGTCGTTGTTCTACAGTTTGTTTCGCAAATTCTTTACAACTGAAGATGTAATGGTCACCCTCGCAATATACACAATAAGGTGATGAACTGCTAGTTTTGTGCGCAGAGTCAACCTTATCGTTCTTAGTATCCTTTGCTACGACATGATACGCTTTGTGACCTTGTGTCTTCTCTTTTGTTACTGTAGTCGTGACGGGAGCGATTAACTCGAGAGTTCGGAATTTAGACTCGAGGAACCGTTTCAACTCCACCCACGTAGACAACTCATCACTATTCTCCTTGTAAGCTTCCTCTTCCCAACACTTCAACGTCTCTGAATCCAATTTCTGTGCCACTAGGAATACTAGGATAGGGTCCCAAGTAGCAGTGTTTATGTTCATGTTGTTTAGACTGTTGATGCATTCTACAGTATTATCGAGCAAAGCCTTAATTTGTGTAGCTGATGGGTTGCTTATCTTTTTCTGACAGCAAAACTTCTTTAAAACTGACGACACAATCATCTTCTTACTACCGAAACGTCCTTGAAGTAGTTCCCATGCTGTTGCATAATTACTTTCGGTAATTTGAATATGTCGTAATAACATCTCTGCCTCTCCGGCAACGCTAGTCTTTAAATAATGCAACTTACGTACATCGCTAATAGTTGTGTTATGAACGAGTGCTGTAAATATATCCTTATACGTAGGCCATTCTTCATATTTGCCCGAAAACGTCGGTAGCTGTATTCTCGGTAGCTTAGCAAACGGTAGCTGGCCATCATGTGACGAAGTAGACATGTTAGAAGCTTCTAATAATCTGTGTTGCGATTCCAAAGTTGTAAGAAGATCGGTTAAATCGGCTTGTAAACACAGATACATTTCTTCATACGTATAATATTCTTCATTAAGAAAGTAAGGCAACACGCCTCGCTGTTCTCGTGGTGTACACTTCGTGAGGCTGCTATGCGTTTGTTTGAACGAATCCCAATACTCCTCAATAGTTTTTATTCTCGCTTTAACATAACCTGCTGTCAATCGCTGTTTGGGACACTTCTTCATGTTAACTTGCGCTTTCCGTATCATACTAGCCACATCTTCTAACGTAGATAGATATTTTGACTGTTCTGGAGTAGGTGACGTCATTTTGCAGAATTAAAATAAATAGTCCACGTAACTTATTCGCACAAACACGTTCAATACTGTTGCAATGTCTTAACCACTTTTTAATATAAGTTTTTATAATAGTCTTCAAATACACTAATTACTTGTAAACAACTTCAATCCTTATCTAAGGAATGCGGTCCTCTATTGTATTCGCGCGAGCCCGCAAGCCGTTCCATTCATTGATTAATCCGGTTCGATTTCGACCATATGGTTATTGTCTTTTAGGTTCACTTTTCTTTGGTGTCATGGAACGGTGGTTTAGAAAAAATAACAAACGTCTTTACTCAATGATGATTTAATTTCGACTGTTTTGTACATATTCCTACATGCATTAATATATGAATTGGACACAGACAAAGCACTACAGATTCGATACCAAGTGATGGACAAATTCATCGCAACTTACTAAATCTTTGTCCATTACGGCTCGATAGTTAGTCATGTTACCGACCTGCTTACTGGCAAATTTTTGCTTCTGGTCTTCTCAAAATAAACTTAAGTCTTATTAAAAAAAAAGATTTCTCGACTTTCATTCATTTTTTTAGCAACTCTGCCCGTCACTTTTATTGAATTTCTTCTGTGTAAAATCCTCTTGTATAATATAAAAATTAAAATCGAACACCCCGATCCGGAACAACTTCTTGTAGATTGTATAAACATTATGTTCCGTGCAGCAATTGAACCAGCATCACACAGCGCAGCGATCAATCGGTTAGTCACTGCGCCAAACATGCATTTTATTCATTCGATGCTTAATTTGTTTGTCCATGTACCCTAAATGTGAAGATATGTTGAGAATCAGACTAAGAACTTATAAAATGTTGGTGCAAATGACAAAAGGCTTTGAAGGTTTTGGCTCTATCGGTCGCTCGCCATTTTAATATTAAATTAGATATTTAGATAGACTGAGGACACTTAGACAAACAATATTTATAAAAGCCATAATGTCCTAAAGCGTCAGGTTTCAGAGTTATTCATTATCAGCCTATAATGTTCCCACTGCTGGGACACAGGCCTCCTCTCTGTGAGAGGGAGTGGGCCATAATCCACCACGCGGGCTCAGTGCGGATTGGTGGATGTCACCAAGTCTTCGATTTTTTGGTTCTAGGACATGCCGGTTTCCTCACGATGTTTTCCTTCACCGTTTTGAGAGCAGTGGTGATGAAATAAATTACACAAAGTAATGCGCCAGGCGGGGTTCGAACCCACGACCTACAACTCGTAAGTCGGGACCGATACCACTGGGCCACCACTGCTCAGAGTTATCCGCCGAAATGTAAGTCGAAAACTAAACCTTCGAGAAATATTTATTTTGTCCTTTGGGTATTTCAACTTTAGCTGCATAACAAAATAAAAAATAAACAAACTTACCTATTGCTGATTGGCAATCGGACTACTTGCTGTCCATAACAAATGTAAAAGAATCTGCAAATAACAGCAAACAATTGTGGGAGTCTCGGTACGTACATTAAGTTAGTCTATTGTCTACCTAAGCTTAGCCAATCGACCAGTAAGCTTGTTATTACTTTTTCACGACCCCACATACGCCTATTCCTAATTTAATACTTGTACCTACCGATTTAGTAAATACTTGCCACTTTTTACGTCTTTTATCCAATTTTACAGTCTACATCACTGAAAATATTGCTGTTAAGAAACACTTAAATACAGTTTCAGTTAAAGTCTGGAGAAAATTAAATAACTTTAATATTTTGTATGGTTCTATTTCAAGTTTTGCTCCACACAGGTCCTAGCTCAAATGCACGATGTAAAAGAAACATAAAATCAAAGGCTTTTCTGAACTTTGTAGTTCAAAATTATTTTCCAGTGAGTATTTATATTTTTAGTTTAGTAATCTATCCAAATGAAATATCATAAAACTAGCTTATGTAGTTTACTCTTCGAGTATTTTATATTCCACTTTACAGTAACTGTGGTTTTGTACTAGGCGCGCAGAAATGAAAGGGATTCGTTATACAATGTGAAATAGTACATTCTGTATACGAATGAACGTGTGGAACCCACATAGCCTAGGTTTCCTTGTTAGAAATTGCATTGTTTGTGACGGGAACTGGCTGCCTTCGTCCTCCTTTATTGGAATATAGAACGAAATACTCAATTTACGCTGTTGGTATACATGGTGGGAAAAAGTGTTAGTATTGAACCAACATTTATTACTTTTTCCTAATTATATATGCAAATATGTGCACAAGTCTTTGTATATTTAATAAACTGCTGTTAGCAGTGATTTCGATTGAATATGTGGGCAGGCCATAATAGCACGAAGAACTGATGGCCGAAGGGGTCGTAAGGTTCTCGAATCGAGACCACGCACCGGCAAGCGCAGCGTAGGACATCCACCTACAAGATGGACAGATGATCTTATGAAGACCACAGGATCACCCTGGATGCAAGCCGCTTCCAACCGGTCCTATTGGAAGTCTAAATGGGAGGTCTATATTCAGGAGTGGACGTCTTACGGCTGATATGATAATAGTGCAAAATGTCGACGTCATCCGAAATGCAAGCTAACGTGGAAGACCAGTAGAAAGCGGGATACATTTTCTGCATGCACAATGCGTTGTAGATGAGCTCCTAAAAAATTCATCGGAGAAGACCAAAGGATAGATAGTGGGACGAAGTTAAATGTAAGGGAATTTGTAGAACTAAGCTGTTTTCGTAGACCTGGCTAGCTGCGAAGAGGGCAGATGGAGAAATGTTTTGACCGAATGATGACCGAAATTGGGCCAAAGAATCAAGGGTCAACCTCATTAGAATGATGAAAATATCATTAAAATTGAAGGGAACATAATATTCGGTGAGACGCAAAATGATAATGCAAAATGGCTTTGACCAAAACCAAGTGATAATTTCATTGAGATAATTCGAATTTCAAGAGAACAAAGTCATGGGGAACGCATCAGCACCTATTTAATTAAATGAAATCAGAACAGTTTGCCGTTCTTTGAATATTATTATTTATTCATTCATCCGATTTGTTTTAATTTGACTCATTGTCCGTGTTCATAATACTTATTTTAGAGATTTTCAGTTTCAGCAATAACTTCAGTTTCAGCGTTAAATTGTTCGAATTTCATTGAGGAAGCTTCTAGATTCTAAATTAATAAAATTACAAATTCATGACAAAGGTGGGTTATTTTTTTATTTTTAAACATTCCACCGAACCCATGTGAACAAAAATCGGGATAAAAACTATCCTATATGTTATTCCAGGTTATGTACTAACTGTGCTCCAAATTTCATCCAAATCGTCCATACATTCAGTCGTTTAGGCGTGAAAGAGCCACAAATAAATACATACATTTATCCATCCTCACAAATTTTCACATTTACAATATTAGTAAGATAAAACATTATTTATGGATACAGGTTGTTTTTTTTTCTAAATGTTGGTCTAAAAACTACTTTAAAAAAAAATATGAATTTTATTTTTTAAAATCATCAAGTGAGTCATTCCGCACTAGGGGTACATATTTGAATATCGAAGATTAAAATATCTACGCTTAAAATATCGATGTTCAGAATATCGAAAATTAAAATATCGATTGTAACAAAATAACGAAAAATGTTACATCTACGCTTAAAACGTCGAAGATTAAAATGTCGACTGATTTAAATGTCGAATGATTCAAAATATCGAAAGACGTTATGTCGAAATTCAAAATATCAACGTTTAATACATCGCAGTTCATAATATCTAATTTCATAATATCTAAGTTAAAAATACCTACTAGTTGAAATATCGAAAAAAATAACCACCTACCAAGGTAAGTCGACGGAGCCCCGCTTCGCGGGGCTCCTATTTCTGTTTGCAAGGTTTAAAGTAACCTAACACGAAGAGGATGTCGGGGTCTTTCAGACCCCGCCACCCTCTTCGAACCTAACTTGTCCGTGTCGGGGTGCCCGAAGTCCCGAGCTCGCTTCGCTCGCTCTTGCGTCCTTAGTCAAATTACTGATTACTACCCAACAAGGTAGCTGGACGGACTTCGGATGCAAGAGCGAGCAAAGCGAGCTCGGAACTTGGGGCACCCCGACACGGACAGTTTAGGTTCGAAGAGGATGGCGGGGTCTTTCAGACCCCGCCATCCTCTTTTTGTTAGGTTACTTTAAACCTTGCAAACAGAAATAGGAGCCCCGCGAAGCGGGGCTCCGTCGACTTACCTTGTTAGGTTCGATATTTCGGACATTCGATAATCTGTACTTCGATATTTAGGACATTAGATAATCTGTATTTCGATATTTAGATCTTTCGATGTAACTTTTGTAGATATTTAGATTTTAGATATATTGGACGTAGATCATTTAATCATTCGATATTTTAAACTTTCGATATTTTAATTTTCGATTTTATGGTCACTCGATATTTTCATTTTCGATATTTTGGACATCGATATTTTAAGCGTAGATATTTTAATCTTCGATATTCAAATATGTACCCAAATAAAATTATATTGTGTTGTTTTAAAAAAATATGACAATAATCGCCGTAGATATTTCGAGACAATGTGCACTATTTGGGTACATATTTGAATATCGAAGATTAAAATATCTACGCTTAAAATATCGATGTTCAAAATATCGAAAATGAAAATATCGAATGACCATAAAATCGAAAATTCAAATATCGAAAGTTTAAAATATCGAAGGATTAAATGATCTACGTCCAATATATCTAAAATCTAAATATCTACAAAAGTTACATCGAAAGATCTAAATATCGAAATACAGATTATCTAATGTCCTAAATATCGAAGTACAGATTATCGAATATCCGAAATATCGAACCTAAGAAGGTAAGTCGACGGAGCCCCGCTTCGCGGGGCTCCTATTTCTATTTGCAAGGTTTAAAGTAACCTAACAAAATCGCCATCCTCTTCGTGTTAGGTTACTTTAAACCTTGCAAACAGAAATAGGAGCCCCGCGAAGCGGGGCTCCGTCGACTTACCTTGTTAGGTTCGATATTTCGGACATTCGATAATCTGTACTTCGATATTTAGGACATTAGATAATCTGTATTTCGATATTTAGATCTTTCGATGTAACTTTTGTAGATATTTAGATTTTAGATAATTATATTGGACGTAGATCATTTAATCATTCGATATTTTAAACTTTCGATATTTTAATTTTCGATTTTATGGTCATTCGATATTTTCATTTTCGATATTTTGAACATCGATATTTTAAGCGTAGATATTTTAATCTTCGATATTCAAATATGTACCCATGGGAATTGTTTAAAAATCTTTTATAATAGCTTCCTTCAAAATACCAGTAATATTTCATGATTTATTAAACTTCTCTTGCAAATAAACTCATGGTAGGTACTTGACAGTTTGAAGCCGTCCTCGATTTTTAAAAGTCCAAAGAAGATGAATTCACAAAATGGAATACACTTAAAAACTTTGTTCCGTACAACAAAGTTTAAGTTAGTGTAACAGAGTTTGCGTTTGTGAAACGAGTCCTTGGCGTTCATTTGCACAGACAAGCTTCTCTCATAATTTTCGAAATAAACCAATCATCTTTAAAAGACTGATGCGACTTCTTAGGCTGTGAATTTAGAAACTTGGCAATGTCGCAAATTGATGTCAAATTATTCGCTGCTTTGCTTAGGCAAGTAATCAATTTTACTCACTACATTAAATTATGAAATACGGCTTTCTGTTACATTAAAATATCCTTTTTAAATTAGAAAATGGCATAATTATTAGTGAAAATTATAATCAACGTCTCATCGAGACAGTTGAGTCGTTGCTAGCAATGCTTGATTTGCTAGGCTTTTTGAGTATAAACATTGTAACTACAGACATTTCGTGAAAGGCGGAGTTGAAAGTAACCATGACAAAAAAACAAAAACTTTGAGTCTTTTTATTTTCAAATCTCATGAGTATTGATTACAATGTTAAAAAATAAAATCATTTGAAAAACATTATCCCAAAAGGTCTGTTTCGAGTTTTACAAAATCCACATCTGAAATTCACAATCTAAAATCCAAAACCCAGCTTAAAACATGCGTCACTTAATTTCTCCGTTCCATTTCTGGAGCACTTGAAGCGGCATCAACACTAGTTTGTCGGCACTCTCAAAGCAAACGCAAAAGGGTAATGAAAGACGCGGCAACCGCGCATAAATAATTACGAGTTGCAAGCTTCTCGCCTTCTGATGCCACGATAACCTACCCTCAGTTGACTTTGGTGGCCTCTGGGAGAGATTATTATGAGTAACTGAAAGATATCCTTAATTCCTGGTGTATTTTCTGGTTTATTTGAATTTGCGGTTATTTTATTCAAGTAAAGTTCAATTTTGATATCGTCTATCCACGTTTCAGCTAGCGCACTGTATTTGGTAATCCATACATTCTCATAGCGTGTCAATTTTACAAAAAATAAATGTTTAGCAGCTGCGCAACTGTGTCCTGTAAATTTTGTTGTAATGAAGAAATACTGACTAATGAAAAATAATTTAAAAAGTGCTTATCAAACGTTAGTCGTTCAAAATCATCATTGTCATCTCTTTCAACTATGTCTTGGTCGGCTTCTGGGGTTCCAATCGGTCGGCAACTGAAATAATGAATTACTTCACATGAAGCAACGCTGCTTATTTGACCTCCACAACCATAGCTGGAATGACCTTGAGTATTAAAATGCACTTGGTAAGATTGGTAGTCCGACTTAATGGCCAATAACTACTTGTACGGATTTTAAACACCTTCTAGTACTACTTCTAGATAGTATCCTACGTTATCATATACCTAATAATTATGCTACACTAGCTACTACCTACATACTCGCCTTTGTAGAGGTCGGTAAACGCTTAAGTTACTCCTTATAACACCTTCTACCGTACCGATATATTAGAAGATACACGACTTCTACACAAACAGTTTCATACAGTCTTGCTTAAGACCACTTACCAATGAAAACACTGCTCCATCACATAAGATTACTCTCGAAATAATCAATTCATAGATCAGTTTAATCCCTTACATTAGCCGTAAGGCAGGGCATGCATCATGCGACAGAATTAGATCACCCGGGTTAGCTTAGGTCAATACAATTAGATGTAATTGGACGAAGGGGCGGGTGTCATTAAGCTCATTCTTAGTCGCCAGTGTGTCATCATTAAATATTCCTGGTCAGTCTTACTGTGTTAATTTAAAAAGTGACCGTGTGTGGTGAGCTTTGGATTTCTTTTTTTTTTGGTGTCGTCTTTTGAGTGAAAGGTAGGGTACTTTTTTATGTTTTTATTATCGGTTGGGAGAAATACTTGTAGTAATTTTATTGTTAGAGTGATTTTTTATTGCCGGGTTATTTATTGATTTAAGTAATTTGATAAAATTATAAATTGTTATGATAAAAATATACGAATTCCTTCAGAAGCGAAATTCTCTCACAATGTTATGATGTTTTTGGATAATAAAATGTCAAAATTTCGTATAAATTTTCTTCAAAAGTGACGTTGATGTATTTACTTTGACGTTAAAATGCAAAAGCGTTAAGTAACACATGAAATTATTAGCACATTTTGAAATAATTGGGTGAATTCAAAAGCCATTTAAGTATCTTATCGAATTCTTACTTTGAAGTAAACGTAGGTAGGGACAAAAAGAAAATATTAAATCAATGCTGATGTCCAAAGGACAAAAAATCTTAAATGAAAAGATCATGAGAGGATCCATAAATTAAATTTCAGTAAAGTTCGTCTTCGGAAAGTAGGTAAAGTAAATCCACAAAGGGATTACAAAGTACTGTCGCATCAATCAATGTAAGTAATTTCAAAAATTAAATTCCCCTAAGTAAGTGAAGTTCGGTCTCTGTATGCGTTTACTCTGAGACTTTCTAATCAGAAAATGAAAATGTTTGTTCACCTTTCTCTGCCTCTCGAGAAATATCGCGACCACAACTTTGTTTATGAACCCTGAAAAGAGAAACTTGAGAGTTAATGCAACTTTTTAAACAAACATTTTGTTACTTGATCATTATAACACAGTTCAACGAAAACGAGAAAATAATTTAGTACAATTTAAAAAACATTTTAGTGGCTGTGTGAAATAAAATGTCACAGGTTGAAGTATTTTTTAATTATTGACAAAATAATGAAATTCTTTTGTAGCACCATATTTCAAAATTAAAGTGTTCATATTTTAATTTGAAAAATATTTTCTGATTGAACTATTTTTACAAAGGCCTTCTCTCTCCTGTAAAAAATGGCTCATAGCTTTGAAATTTACGTTTCTGAAAATAAAAAAAAAATCTAGTGTTGAAAGAATTTTCGGTACACAAAATATTACAAAACATTATTATAAGTACGATTCAAATATAATTAGTCTTATGACTAATTGTAGTAGTTATGAACTCAAAGAAAAGTGGTTACTCATTAAACAACATTAAACCCTCTCAGAAAGGTTGTCTACAAACTTTTTTGCTAGAATTGAACACTTAACTTTTATTGAAGCTTGAACATTTTATATAGGACGGGTACTTTAAGCTCTATTCTGAAAAGTAATTGAAGAGTGAAACATCGAATATTTCTAAGAATTTATTGTAAGTACTTCATTCTTCGATAGTTGCTTTCCACTTTTGATCCTGGAGGCCAATTTTAGTTCTAAATCATTGACAGAAACGTTCTTCTATTACGATCTTATTTTGTCGATGAATGCGTATAAGCGAAGCAAAATCAGCCTTAATGTGGGAACAGCTTTGGGTACTGACATCCACTCTGTAAGACGGACCGAGTAGACGGACGGAAGAGATTAACCGCGTGGTTTCCTCACAATGTTTTCCTTCACCGTTTTGCGAGCTGTGGTGATGAAATAAACCACACAAAGTAATTTATCCGAAAGGGCTCGAATTTGCTACCGACATCTCGTAAATTGGAGTCATTACAACTGGGCCAACGCTCTCTCAATGACTTATTATATTATTTGTATCTAATTGGCATCAGTAGGAAAAGATATAAGCTATCAAAGAAAAAATACATAATTATGAATAATTATTTTAACAGGTAATTGTACGAGTTTTAATGATATCAGATTATGCATTGAATATTATAGGATGACAAAAGTCGATATGCCGCTTCTGTAAACATTAAAAACCGTTAACGATTACAGAGAAATCAAGGCATTGCTTAAATATGCTTCAATAATTTAATGTGTGTTCATATTAATTCTCAATTTGTCAATATTGCCTTTCTACCTTTATGAACAGACACTATTTAATTAAAAATGCGTTTGTACGAATGTTTCGATTTCTGGATTCATTTTATTATTTTTTGAATTCTGATTGGATTTACTTTGAAAACCGATACGGCTTTTTGTCCATAATGTACCGTCGGAAAGCTAAGGCAATTTATATGATATATTGCAAAATGAACACAATTAAATGAAATAAAAAAATAAAAGTAACAAAATGCATAAAACCGAAAGAATCTTATAAAATCGTAACACGTGGATTAGAGCAGTTAAGACCACAAACTGTAGTGCTGCTGCTGAGCTGCCAGGGAGGCCGCATGTTTACAATGAACTATTGCCAGACATCAAAGTCATGTCATCAGACATCAGAGTCTTCGAAGAAAAAAGTACTCTGGGGTGCTTCCATTAGTTTCTATGTAACAACACGGAATATCTCTATTATGGTTTACAAAGCACCTAAGCTGGTTGTACTGCGTCTGATCTTTCTACGATCGTATTGAATTTTCATCCCATCGGACTGTCAGTGTAAAGGAACTTAAAGTGGACCTATACTTTGTATGTATGCACACACTGGTGCACTGTTATACTGCGTGCGCTGATGTGATTGATTTTCGTTGAAATTCGCGGTCCTCACCGTAATCGCTGAGGAGAAAAATACAAATGCAGTTTTTGAAGTTGATGTGTATGGCTAAGTACAAAATTATGGGATACCGTTGGGGTCACGAGACTGTCTCGGTAACCGTGACTTTTACTTATTTATTTTATTTTTTAACAAAAACGTTGCCCCACACTAGGAATTTCTCCTGTGTCGTGGATGTGTTTCAAACATAAAAAACCGGCCAAGTGCGTGTCGGGCCACGCACAGTGTAGGGTTCCGTAGTTGCCCATCAAAATACTTATGCGAACTAACTAAACTGATTCGCTGAATTTAATTTTAATTTAATTTACGTACATTAACATTTATTAGGTACCTAAGTGATTCAGTAGCCAATTCATAACGTCTAACCAGCACCAAAGTCTATGTAAAGAATAATCAAATGAGCCCAAACTTGATGGGATTGCGTTATTGTATTACAAAGATCCCATGGCTACCTCCCAGCTCCATCATAAGAGCCTGGAAAACATCCAGTACAAAAGCCCATGTAAAGACGAATCAAATGACCCTAAGCTCAGTAGGATTGAGTTGCTGTATAAGAAAGAATTCATGGTGACCTTCCAGCTCTATCATCAGACCATGGACATCATCCAGCATCAATGTCTAAGTATGTAATAAAGACGACTCTAACGAGCCGAAACTCGACGGGATTGAGTTGTTATCAAATCGCTTCAAGAATTATTTAAAATTTAAAGAGTTGCCACGATTTCTCCAGGATTTCATCAGATCTTGACTTGATGATCATGGGACCAATTGGAAGGTGTACTCTTTCAATCTCGGTCCAGGCGTCTTTGAGAAATCGGGGAAAATACATAAATAAAATATTAAGACGAATTGAGAACCTCCTCCTTTTTTTGAAGTTAGTTAAAAATAGTTGACAATAAAAACCTACCTATCCCCAAAACATACCCACCTAATATAGCTGTAAAAATAAAGTTGACAAACTTACATTTGCAGTTGAAGAACATGTTCTCCGATACATTTTGTTTCGGAAAATATGTTATCCAAGTACGTTTTATAAGTTGGTCGACTATTACACGTAAACTTGTAAAGCCTACTTAGTCATGATATTTTTCTTTTAAATTTCGTTATATACTCGTATACTACTACTGTGAATTTTTTCACACCCTCAAACATAACCGTTTAGCTGGTAGAGGGGGGGGACACTCGAGTCGAGCAAAAATTACCATTTGAAAGCTTGAAAGCATTTGATATTTCACAAACGAATCTTTTTATCAAAAAATTGTTGATTGAAACTATCAATATTTTTAACCGACTTCAAAAAAAGGAGGAGGTTCTCAATTCGGTCGGTATGTTTTTTTTTTTATGTATGTATATCGATTACTCCGAGGTTTCTAGTCCAATTAGTGTGATTCTTTTTTTGTTCGATGCAGTATATACTTGCAGTGTGGTCCCATAAAAATTTCATCCAATTTGGTTCAGTACTTTTTATTTTGTGAGCATTTTTATTGATTTCGGCTACTTGGATGACATTACATTTTGCGTGTTTGTTACGCGATTACTCCGCCAATTCTGCCGTCCCTACGAAAAGTGCAATAACTAGGTCAAACCTGATTTCGAGATAAACGCGGGAAAAGATTTTATTTTTATTTTGATTGTATCTCCATCACTATACATGGTATCGGATTGAAACTTTCACTACACGATGTAAAACAATGTAGAGAATATTATGTGGTACTTAATGTTTGTTCCTGCATTTATTCCCGATATAAAAACCAATAAATACAATAATGGTAAGTATTATTACTATGTAGAAAGAATGTTTACTAGTCATAACCGCAACAAGTAACCTATTTATTGCACTAATGGTTAGGAAACCAACATGGTGCATTTTTGACTAGCAATTCATTTTTTTTTTAACTGCTTCTTAAACCAAATATGCATTAAGTTTCTTATTTATTGCGGTTTTCATTAGTAAGAGACAAGTTTAAAACGCCAAAGTTTTAACTTGTTACTATTACAAAAACAGAGATGTTACACTTTTATGTCAAATACCTATGAATAAACAGAAGTTTGCAAAACATTATTTTACCTCTTACCGATTTAGCATGAAACTGTTTTCGGTAAAGTCAAGTCTACTCATAATATCTGCGTTCAGTTGTGTTTTTAAAATAATGTGAAATCGGTTATATTTATAATTGGTATATGGTAGGGTTTCATAGCACTTTAGAGAATGTCTGGTAACAGTTGTTTCAAAAGATTTGACTTTTTGAACAGCAGACGGTTTAATTATTGATGGCCTTGGAATCAGCTGATGGCTGGTAGGTTCAGATGGAGAAACATGTGGTTTTGAGTTTTGTTTTTGCGAAATAGCCAAAAAAAGAATTTTGTCTCTTCTGGACATGGTGTTGCCTGAAAAAAAGAAATATTATGCTTAGGGACAAAAAATCAACAGGCGTAAAGAAAGCATAAAACACACACTGATAAATATAAACAAACATAATAATACTGGGTAGCGATGGGTCGTTGACGGTTTTTCCGTCAACGAAACGTTAACGTCGATTCACGTTTGTCAACTAGTTAATCAACTAGTTAAATTCGTCAAAGAGTTGAACGATTTAACGTGTTCATCTCGTTGACGAATTTAACTGTCAACTTGCAACGTAAACCGTTGAATCATTAAACGGTTGTAATCCAAAGATTGCGCGTTGAATTTTAGAAACAAGTTGATTCAATATAAGTATTGGAAAACGTTTTATGTACAAACTAGCTGTGCCCGCGACTTCGTTCGCGCGGATGTCGGAACCTAAAAATGTATTTTTTTATAAAAAATTGACAAAGTTTTATACAAAATGTTAATTCCCTATTTTATCCCCTTGGGGGTAGAATTGATCAAAATCCTTTCTTAGCGGATGCCTACGTCATAACATCTACCTGCATGCCAAATTTCAGCCCGATCCGTCCAGTGGTTTGGGCTGTGCGTTGATAGATCACTATGTCAGTCAGTCCTTTGAATTATATATATTTAGATATGTGTAAATTAACATCTAAAATTGTGTGAAATCAAAACTATTATTTCTATTTTTCATAGAGGGTTGTTCGCTAAACCTTTGCGTCTCAAAAAATAGTACATTTCAAATAATACATTGGGATTAGGTATCTGTATCTGTGGTAAGTAAACAAACTCCACCAATAATGTACTATTCTTAAAATAAATATTTCGAAAATCAACTCTTTCAACCGTTCGAAATCTATGACGTTAAAAACAACGAAGCAAAAAACTCAACGTTGAAAATAACGTAAGTTTTGTAAATTGCTCAGCTCGTTGCGTTTGCATTCTCGTTAATTCAACGAGACGAACTAGTTGAACTCATAAACGTCGTTGACGAATTCAACTAGTTGATTCACATACAGTTAACGTTAATACGTTGACAGGAAATCAACGGTTGATTCAACTAGTTCGTTGATTCAACGCTCATCCCTAATACCTACTGGGTATTGCCTCAATGGTCAAGCGGTCACAAGCGCCTAATTCTCGTGCCGGGCAAGTGTTATTGGATTTTTCTATCGAGAAATTCTTAAGATTGCCACCTACCTTTTACAAATGGCTCTTAACCATCGTGATAAAACACTACATTAAATTAATAACTAAATAAAGTAACACTGGCTAATAACATCATATCGTATTAATATCCGTGATTAAACATATTGTAATATTAAATACGTTAGGTACTTACCGCCCAAACTGGTCGCACGTGCGTGTGTTCGTCCGACTCGCGCTCGCTTACTTCGAGTCGGACGAACACAACAAACGTCAGTCGCGGCCTGCGACTGACGTTTGTACGAAATATTTTACTCCCCCCTCACCTCCTGGTGCTAGTTATAAACGCAATAAATAGTGAATTTATTGCAATTTATTTCGCGTAGGTATACTGTATTCGTTTAATCTTCCTACAAATAAATGCAATATATCTACATACTAAATCAATTTTAGTTTTAGTTTTAGTATTCATCCCATAATTATTAGTAAGGTCCCTTAAGATAACTGCAATAACTCAAGCTTATTGTACTTTTAACTAGTAAATGAGAATCACAAAAAACTAAATATGGTAGTTTTAAATGCAATAACTCTATTTATTGCAGAAATAATTAGCACATTATTTAATACCAAAAATAAGGATCCGTATCATATCTGCAATAACTCAAACATATTGCACTTATAACTAGTCAATCAATATTACAAATGACGAACTATGCTAATTATAAATATAGTAATTAAACTTATTGCAGATATAGTTAGTGAAATTACTAAATAGCGTAAGTAAGTTATTCCTATCTATAGTTATTTCGGTCTTGACATGTAAATCATAATCATCGACCTAGATATTGCAGTTAGGCTTAGTATTAAAACCGGCTACGTCATAGATACGTAAAAAGTGTCTAAAAAGAAAATATAGATCTCGTTCTGCTAATTCCGAATATGTACTTATCTCAATTTGGTGCAAAACTCGAGTTATTGCACTTTTCGTAAGGACGGCAGAATTGTGGACCGATTTTCAAAATTCTTTTTTTGTTGTACTAGGGATTGTTTACCTTGAATAAAACAGATATTAACGATGTTATTACCGGTGCTACGGATTACAAAATTCTAGTGCACATGTAAGAAAATGATGTATTTGACAAATTTGGGTTGAATATTTAAACTAAAAAGAGTAAAATAAAAAACTTTTTTCAAAAAAAAATAAACCGCCTTCAAAAACAACCACAAAAAAGGGTAAAATAAAATAACCTACAAAATAACTTTTCTTTCGGAAGTCGGTGGCAAAAAGACAACGAAATAAAAAAACAAAGCCACCGACTTCCGAAAGAAAAGTTATTTTGTAGGTTATTTTATTTTACCCTTTTTTGTGGTTGTTTTTGAAGGCGGTTAAATTTTTTTTTTTTAAAGTTTTTTTTTAAAGGCTTATTTAATGATACCCCACACTAAGGGGTACGCGAGAAAAAAAAAACAACCCCACTTTACGTGTACAGGAGGTACCCTAAAAAAAATATTTAACTAGATTTTATTTTACCACTTTTTCGGCACAACAAATCCGTATATTTACACCAAATTACAGCTTTCTAGTACCGGGCGTCTCTGAGCTAAGCTGCGGACAGACGGACGGACGGACGGACGGACGGACATGGCGAAACTATAAGGGTTCCTTGTTGACTACGGAACCCTAAAAACTCACATTTACAAACACCCAGATCCGAAACAACTATTTGTTCGTCATACAAATATTTGTTCCGTGCGGGAATCGAACCTGCGACACGCAGCGCAGCAGTCCAGTTGCTCAGCCACTGAACCAACCGTGCCGTCAAAACTCTCTCTCTCTCTGGAACGTAAAGGGAAATTGAAGGAACACGGCAGATTTTACACAGAACGAATCTTAAAGTTCCTTCCGCTCTACCTAAAGCGGAAAGAGTCATTATAAACTCGTACTCAATCTAGAAAAATGTCTAACCGGGTGGACACATAAAAACGATAAATAATAAAAAAAGATGAAAAGTTTCAAAATATTACATTTTTCAGATTAGGCCTGATTTGATGAGAACTAAGAGTGAAAATTGAATGGACTATGAATATATATGAATGGAATAGGTTGGAGGAGAGCTTTGCCAACAAAAAAAAAAAAAAAAAAAAAAAAAAACACGAAAGGAAAGTGTATGCAATAGTGTATGGAAACGAAATTGTAAATTTACTGTCCGAATAAAAGGCTTTGTTATTTATTATTTTATTATTATAAGAGTGAAAACTGCAACAAAATCTACTGCAACAGATCCAAACAGTCACGAAAACAGATATAAAACGCGTTAAAATGATATGCAATAGTTAAAAATGGTAAGAAATGAAATGAGTAGTGTAAAACCAGCCTTTTGAGGTTTCAGCTTACGTCGCTTGAAACTTGTAACAGACGAGATAGACGTAAATTTTGTAACAATACCGTAACACACCCATTCAGTGGTAAATAGTAAACCGCAAACCTATTATATCGTCTAATTCGGTTTGTGTTTTGAATCCAGTAAATACCAAAAACATATTTTGATGTTTAATTACTTTCGGGTTTAAGCTTAATTAATTTTTCAGCAACAGTTACCAAGAGACGCAGGGATAACGTTAAAATAAATGAAGCTTCCATATTGAAGGCGATCACAGAAGTGTAGTTGCGGTATGTGCCGCAAGTGATTTTATTTCCGACCCTGACGTCAAAACATTAATATTTCGCTCTGCTAGTGACTGGTGGACTACAATGCAGTTGCAGGTATGCCGTCTGCGGTCGCCATTCAATCGTAGCACTGAGTAGCAATGTCACAATTTAACAAAGCATTTTCGCTGAAACCAGCTATGTCGCTGCGGTGTATAAATCGATTCAGTGAACTTGCTATTGCATTCCGGTACTCGGTTACCTTTGAAATAATTCGAAAGGTAGGTGACCTCGATCATTAATGCCAAAAAGAAACAGAACTCCAACTATTCAAAACGCAAAGCTCGTAGAATTTCATTGCTACACACTAATATTTTAATTTTCTTCGAAAGTTTCCACAGCTCAGCAATTAGACAATTCGTATTATTAAAATTTCAGTAGCAATTCAAGTCAGCGGCAAGCGGAATATATCTCTGGCTAACTTTCTTAAGGATAGGAGGTAATGTATGTAAATGAGTGTAACTTTATTCCCTTGGAGATATTAGGGCGACTTTGACCGTTTGACAAGTGGAGGAGTGAGTACAACTTTTCATTGGCTTAGGTCTTCAAAGAATATGCAGATGCTTGTAATATGATTAGGTTTACGTTTTAAAATTTCGCCTTTACAAAGGAACTTGGAAAGTTCTCGATGAAGGAGGGACGGATACAGTTTTATAATTGAGTTCGCTTTTTGTTGAGGACTGAATATTTTGCACTCGATGCTCCGTGTTGATAACGAAGGACTAGTGTCTTGAAGACACTTATAGAAAAAAGACAATTTATTTATTAAAGCGCTAATTCACAGTAGGGGAAAGGTGTACGAGATGATTCCCTTAAGGGAGATTGCTTGTAGATTAAAAGATATCCTACTTAGCGCGAATGTAAATACGTATATACATAGTAAATTTATTTATCTTATTGTTGGCATACTCAAAATTTTGATTTTTTCGATGCTTTACTATTAAAAAAACACATTTTTAAAACGTTGTCAAAGGATCATCTTGTACACCCCGGTGTCCAAGATGATCCCAGGATCCAGGAAGAGAATAACCCACATAAAACCATAATCTCGGTTTATTTTTTCACCTATATATTTGATTGTACTGACAGCCACCTTATTTTTGACTTTTGCCCGCGTTTTTAGTGATAATACAGGCAATCCAAACTGTGCTATATGGCATGCCATTTTTAACAGCATCCAGTGCTTTGATCATGGAGTGTTCTGACCACAATCCGCGTTTAGTTTTTTTTTATAATTACGAGGCATAGTCTTAAACCAAAAATATATGAACTTAAACATAATAACATACAAAGGTTAAAAATATCCCCGTAATAGTAGGTATGTTACCGGTTTACAAGAAGATCCGTGGGGATCATCTTGTACACCGGTAACATAATCATCTTGCCCCAACATAAACTTTTTTATTCAATGTTCGATAACTTAAACTATGTGCTTTCAACTGTTACCATGCTATTAAAAAAACAAAATAGAGCAATTTTCAAAGCTAACTTATACCACAGCCTAGTAATAAAGTACCTAGAACAAATTAGATATAAACTTCAACTCACCCTTACCTTAGATCAAAGTAACGGAATATTTGTTTTTTTTCTCAAAAAATTTAATTGTCACTCTCGACACCACTACTTTTGACTGAGGCGGGGGAATATCGGGGACTACGTTTTACCATTAAAAACAACTAGATGACGCTACTGGCTTCGTTGCAATATCAAAGGATCATCTTGCCTCGACGGATCATCTCGTACACCTTTCCCCTACTGGCTGGGTTAAGTAGGTAGACTAGCAATCGCTTCATATAAAATAGTTACTGGAACCTGTATCCAGTTCGACTGGAATCCGACTTCAACATAGTATAAAAAGAGATAGGCAAATTATGCAAATACAATTATGCACTACTTGTTTGTCTCTATAAAAGCTGTCACTTCAAATTAAACGCTATAAAACTCACCATATTTTATATAGGCTCAATAATACTAGAGCGAAATGTTTACGATGATGCTTACGTAAAACAACAGTCTATTAATTTAAAATCGACCATTAAAAACATGGAGTGGAATGAGTCATTACACAGAAAGCCTTTTCCAATGAATCCACAATAGTTGAGCGAGTAGAAAAAACGAAATGAAATACTAAATGGATTTTAATTACTAACTGTGAACTGTGTGTTCAAGTACCAGTTATGAAATTGATGGTCGAAAACAAATATTTATAAAAGTAGTAATGATTATTGACCTATGTAATCCTCTTAGTGGGTAGTCGGTAGTAATTGGTCAAGGTTGACAAAGTTTATTGAACCTAGAAATATTGAACAGGCAGAAATAACACAATATTTTTGAAAGAAAGAGAATCTTTCTTACGGGTAAAGTTGTTCTGAAAGATCAGATACGTTATACCTGCAACGGACGTGCTTGCATGACCGGTTGTTTGAACCGGAACGAAACGAAATGATGTAAATCCTATCATGGGAAAGATTCCTAGAAGGTACTAGCAAGGATTTAAAATTAACAGTTGCATTTCTTACAACTAACAAATAACACAAACAAGAACAGAAAAGTTTATGTTATAGAATCAATTTACCCATATTAACAGTCAAACAGATTTAAACATAATCGAGATTATGTTACAAAATGAATGTATTCCTTGTCCTTTTTCTGCGATTGCAGAGTTTAAACAAGTGAGCAGTGCAAATCTAGATAATCTAATGCTTTACAGGAGCTGGAGGAGTAGGTTTTAGTCCTTTAATTACGTCAAAAAGACAATAAAAACGTTGACCGCCTTAACACAAAAAGATAAAAAACTGTTGATCGCTAAAAAAGTGTAACTGCAAAACGACCCTTATTATCAACGTGAAATGTTGTTTTGACGTTGACAGCTGTTCTTATAGACAAGTATTCAACATTATCTTTCTTGTGGTAAAACGGTGAATGTTTAACGTCAAGTCCCAAAACTGAAAAAAAACCGTTACACCAGTCAAAATGACATTTACAACTGGGTGGCCAACCTACAACTCTATTATTAAATTCAGTGTGTTCCCTATAGACATGACATAAACAATTTCGAATATTAAAAAGAATACACAGGGCTGACCAACTCCATTTGTAACCAAAGTAATACGAGTCAAATTAATGTTCTAATTTATTAGTCATGCGGGCGTGTTCCGTCAAAACCGTCTATCTCCCTAGTGACTTGTGACTCCTTCGTAATTATTTATTCAATACACACTGTTTAACACAAGTCTGCTTGCATTTTTTTTCATTGGTAACACCATAAATATAATTTTATCTAACTCTCGAGAGTCATTCTGTGAGTTTTATAGATGTGAACGTATTATAAGAATGCGAATGTTGTAGAAAGTAATACTAGTTTCTGTATTCATTATTTGATTTTTAGAATAAGGTGGTGTTCTTTTTATTACTATTTTTCGTGATATTAGACTTTTAGGAATTTATATACTGAAATTAGATACTGCTAACGTTCTAATATCATAAAAAAATATTACCCATTTTAAATTACCCTGAACATCTATATTACATTATACAGAAATATTGCCAACAAAATATTATGTTACTGGATTAAAGTTTTTAATATGTATATCCACATCGTTTTATATTCATACATTTTGCAATTCCTATAATTATAAAAGATAATAAAATCATGGATTTTTTTTAAATGTTTATTGCATAATACACATTAGCGGCCCTGTTAGGGAAAATCGAAAATAATAAGTACTTGTTGAAAATCTACTCATAACAAAAAGATTAAATAAAAATAATGTTATTAATATAGTAATATTTCCAATTTCACAAACATTATTGAATTTGCAACACCAAATCTCCAAAGACATAACGTAGGCTACTGACCGAGGTATGACGTGTCCAAGCTGTAATAATCCATCTATTATATAATCTCAGGGAAACGATATTAATTGAATTAAGTCCTGACTCTGTGCTGGTTTAACCACGTAATGAAATTAGCATTTAATATTCATTCGACAAAAGCGTAACGGTAGATGTATCAAATATTTGTTAATAGATAATATCATTTTGTCGAGCTTGTATATGATTATAATCGTGTCCAGTTTTGTTTACCGACTTAATTGTTATTTTGTTTCGGTTTTCGATGTTTAGCCATTTAATTTTTGGTAGTGTTTTGTTTAATAGGGTAAATGTGGTTTTCATATAATGAAGAGACTTTGCAATTGGTTTGTGTTTGAAAAACAGGGCCGAACGAAATATGAAGCAACGTTATTATGAATATGAACACGTAAGTATAAAAAAAAAATTAGTCAATCGAGTCACATTTAATCGATGAAGAAAAATCAAGAATGATTGTATCAGTACCTTTATCATGAGTTTTCACTATTTTACTTTACAGCGTCATTCCAGTATTTACAGCGTTTCTTGTATGAAAAAAATGGAACAGCGCCTCTGGTCTTGAAATTTATCAATTTGAAAATGTCAAAGTTCCAGTAACTGGAACTTTGACATTTTAAGACGACATTTTGACATTTGAGACGTAAACAGCTGTTTACTTTACGTCTCAAATACTGAAAACTCGTGATAAGGTCTCATAATGGCACAAGCATAGCATACGACAATTATATTGACAGTTGTAGTAGACATTTTGACATTTGACACGTAAAGTAAACTGTTTACTTTACGTCTCAAATACTGAAAACTCGTGATAAGGTCTCAGAATGGCACAAGCATAGCATACGACAATTTTATTGACAGTTGTAGTAGACATTTTGACATTTGAGACGTAAAGTAAACTGTTTACTTTACGTCTCAAATACTGAAAACTCGTGATAAGATCTCAGAATGGCACAAGCATAGCATACGACAATTTTATTGACAGTTGTAGTAGAAAAGAATAAAATATTTTGAAAGTAGCTATCATTTGATTTTATGGTAATTTGTATTGACACAATGTGTCAATACAAATTACGTGTTTGTTTCTGAAATTGAGTTCTTCAGAATAATAGACATGCCAATGCCTTAAATAATAATATATTTTATCCTACTTCTAAAAAACGGGCTCCCTATTCTGTTAACTTTAAGCAATCGTGTACTTCTTTACGCCATTTCATGAATAAGCCATCCTAAGCGTCCACATATTCCAATACTCGTAGAATAGGAAAAAAACACAAATTTGTGCATGTTTTTATGTAAATTTACCGAGCTTAGTAAAGTCGTAAACTACGTTTTATTTCATAACAGCAGTCATTTTAGTTACTTTATTATAACAAGCGCGTTAATAAAGAAGCAGTAATCCCGAATGGGCTGTAGGTCCTCGTTATTTAATCTACTTAGCTTTCAGACTAAGTGGTAATAGCCCTCTTACTAGTGTCTGACCAAAGGCCGATTTTTAGCCGAAGCCGAAGCCGAAAAGAAGAATGCCAAAAAAAACCCAGAGTCGATTAAAATAATTTATGAACAACAAAATAGACCTATAGTTAGAGGACATGAATACGCTATTCGATTCGCATAAAACCATAACCAAACAGGCCAGCAGCATATACAGGGTGAAAATTTTTCAACTGGGCGTGGATGGCTATATCCGAAACTATGAGGAATATCAAAAAACGTTGAAAGGAGTCTCGAGCCTAATTATAAAGAAAACTAGACCTGCATCATTGGATTTAGAAAAATCAATAATCCTGGCCAGGAATCGAACCCGCTAATTTTGGAAAAAAACACACCCTGTATTAATACACCATTCGATAGTGTTGCTGATAAGGATCAAATTCTGGGAAGTAATCATATACGGCAAACTTAAGGAAATAGCTGATTTGAAACATTATTTATATAGTTGACTTGAAACATTATACAAAATCGTAACTTATCAGTTACAATTTTTTTTTACTTGGTGCTGGTTTAATCGAAAACTATTATTGGATTTGGGTTACAGTATGTTCACTCTACCTTGCCACACATAAGTCGTTTTAATCGATTCTGGGTTGCTCCATATATTTTTGGGCATTCCTCTTTGGAATTTAAAATTATTTGGTGAAAATTGACATCCTCTTCTTTCTTTGTTGTTGAAGATGTGACCACTCATTGATGTTAGAGCTGTTTTTATTAAGCTGCTTCTAGCAGCCCATTTGTTTTTTTTTTTTTTATCGTGGTAAAATCATCAAATTAATGAGTCCTCCTGCCCAGGGTGGGACAGGAGGGACTGTCAGACTCGTACTGACTAAAATCCACAGTAAGCCTTCGATAGCCCTTGACGTTCCAGGGTCACGGTTACATGATGAGACAGTCCCGTGACCCGGAAAGGCTTTGGCCCTCTAAGGGGGTCCCGTCAGATTGCTGACAGATTTTTGAGGCGTGCCTGGAACACGACGCGCCGTCAACCCGTGCATGGTCCATGATCGGACGGCGAGTCACCTATTACTCACAGTCCGCATGCCCGCGCCTACGGTGGCCGGAAATAGCAGGAGCCCCCCCCCCTGCCTTACAAACAGTACAGTCAAATTATATGATTTTTAAATCATATAATTTCACTGTTTTAATTTAACACACATTACCATTTGTCCTGGTTTATACTCACAACGTGGTTCATGAGAAACGCACACTGTTAACCTCAGGGCCGACACAATCAGTGCATGCTGACGAAAATAATGAGATGCTCGCCGTCTGATCAGGGACCATGCTCAAGTTGACGGCGCGTCGTGCTTGTAACGCGCTTCAAAAGCTACCAGCAATTACAGCCAATTACAGCTCATAAAAACTATTGCAATTATACACGAAACAATAACACAATATCAGGATAAACTCTACATTATACGAAACTGAAGGAAGGGTAAAAAATACTCAGTGAAATAAAAGGTTTAATCAAACTTAATAAGTCTTAACAATGCGACTAGGGCCTTAGATAGTTATTGGTTTTATTTTAGTACAGATATTATACGAATGTAACCGATTATAAATATACCAATATCATACGCATCTCCTCTTTTTCCACGTACAGTCAGCATCGAAAGTTGCTGACCACATTCAGATTTTCAAAATGGCTGTACACCGTATTATTTCGGATTATTATGGTGTACGGTGATTTTAAAAATCTTAATGTGGTCAGCAACTTTTGATGCTGACTGTACCATTTAGTTCATCTGCAAAATTTCGTCTTTGCTCAAAATTTTGCAAATGAAAGCTTAGCCGAAATAGGCCGGAGCCGACATTTCTGTCGGACATTACCTCTAACACGTTTCTACGAGTATATTACAGCCAGTATTGACTGAGCACATTGTAAGCTGTCTTCTTCCGTAAAATGATTAGGCTTATGAGTTTATTACTGTAGTATAATTAAGACTGTTTTGTAAAAGCACATAATTATTATTTTGCTGTAGCTAGTTTAAAGTTATTTGAAATACTCGTTTATGCCAGTGGCTTCGCCTTCGTAATTTACCCACGGATTATACTACTGAGATAAAAAATACCCAGGTATGTGCCAATTGTCAACTAATAAAAACCGTTCAGCTTTTTTTTTTTTCCACAAACTATCACACAACGCCATCTAGTCTTGGGACTAGATGGCGTTGTGCTAAGCAGAGCTTGTGTTATGGGTACTAGACAACTGATAAACATACTTATAAATTTTTAAATACATCGTGCTCATCACACAAACATTTGTCCTGGGTGGGAATCGAACCCACGACCTTCGGCATAGCAGTCAGGGTCACTAACCACTTAGTGGTTAGCGACCCTGCAACCAGGCCTGCCAAAATGCCTTTTTGACGTGATTGACTAACAATTATCAATCCTCCCCATCCACTCATCTATCCAAACATCTGAATTTTCGCATTTCACGTTAACTATTTTTTTTTTGTTAGTCTGTTAGCGATTACAGACTCAAGAAACATTCAACTGATTTCAACAATAATTATATGAGAATGTTAATGATTGATTCCAGATTGAGCTAGTTTTGGAACCAAGAGTGGTAGGTACCGTTCGTTAATAATTAAAATTGAATAATTAAATTGCTCCATAATAAATAATAATTTAAAGAAGATAATAGGCATTTAGCTCAAAAATAATGTCGACTAGAAACACATCAAATAATAGGTATATTTTACAACGTACCCAGTATTAGAGCTACTAAAGAAAAAAGCAAGCTATTAAATTAAATTACTCTGTAATTTCCTTCCATAATGTTTTTTTCATTCCTAATTTAGTACTCCCATTCTTAAATCTAAAAAAATGCCATGTTTTCTAAGAAAATTCTGTGTTTTCTTGGTTCTTGTCTTCAGATTTTAGTAAGGAGATTTAACCGTCGTAAAATACGAATGAAAAGAATTTCCATTAAGAAAATAGGTTACAAATAGTAAAATTGTTACGTCGACCGTATCATGAGACCATTTTACAATGATATTGAAGGTTCCACTTAAAGGGTTCAAAATGTACTGGATGTTTCGGAAACTTTCTTAAATGATCTACTTTCATTAAGAACCGTGTAGAACTCCAAAAATGTTTCTAGGTAATTCTACCATGTTCTAGAAGTTTCTAGAATGACTTGTCGTGGTATAAACTTGTAAGAACTCGGATTGCGGCATCACTAATTGTCACTTAGTGATTGGTCACTAAGTTTGTAGTAGCTAATTTAGCTGTAAATCCCTGGCTGGGCTTAGGTCGCGGGACTAACAAATACCGTGACCCAGGGGCCAGGAACGTAAAGGGCTATTGAAGGACACCGTGGATTTTGGTCAGTACATGTCTGACAGTAGCTCTTGGCTCTCTCTTTTGGCACTCTCTTCTACCCTGGGTGGGAAGACTCATTTGAGGATTTTACTATCACCAATATGTAGGGATAGGCGTGTGATTTATTAAATAAAAAGATTATTTGCCAATTAAAATTGTATTCATTGACACACGCACTTTACAACTTGTTTTTCTTCTAGAACGTACTACTCAATTCTACGTCTTTATTTTAATATTTTAAATCATTGAGCGGCTTGATCCAGCCAGCGCTTTCAAAACTATCTGAGGTTAGAGTAAAATCCTCAAATGAGTCTTCCCACCCAAAAAAAAGCTTTTTAGCGTATAAACGCTAAAAAGCTTTTTTTTGGCTGTGAGACCTTAGAGTAAAAAGGCGTCCATAGAAAAGTCCGAATATACGCCACTCAAAAAAAGACACATCTGTTGAACACTTGTTTAAAAAAAAATGTCAACGTCAAAACGGCATTTCACCTTAATATAGGGTCGTTTTGCAGTTACACTTTTTTAAGACAAGCGTTCAACAGATCTTTATCTTATTGTGGTATGACAGATAGTTTTAGGATAAACAAGAGTTTTGTTATAATTTAATAAACCATAATTATATTTCATTGATTAGATATTAGAAAAGGATAGGCAGAGATTGAAAGCAATAGAATATGTTAGGGGACACAATGAACTGAGTGACATTTTTAAACAAATTATAAAATATTAAAATTGAACGATCTTATGCTTACTGATTTGTATAATTTATTAATAAATAAAATCTTATTATAAACTCGAGACAATTATAAAGTGTAATAGTTCACGCTTCTACTAAGGCTTAGGCAACATCATGTTACAAAGCACCACAGCTACAGCTAGGTTCTCAGTTCATAGGATTTTGAAGCTTTCCTAGATTAATCTCGGAGCTCTATTTCTGTCTCGTGGACAGTGATCTTTACAGCGGGTTGAATAAACTTGATTGAATAGTAATGAAGACCTAGTAGTAAATGTTACATTGGCTAAAGATGTTGTTTTCTATTAAGTTGAGGGCTGTATTCTTGATCTTCCCACAGATGGGTCATTTGTTTACTGTCTTAGAGAACGTGCTGTCAGTAGATAACCTAATATGTCTGGGAACTTACGATTCTGGGATATGGTTATGACACAGTGTTGATCAGTCATGTCAGTGGCCTTGGGGTTCCCAGACATCAAACTATGAAAATATTAATAGAAAATGTAGAATGAGTCGTAACGAAATATATAGTAGCTGCAAGTATCTGTTTACATTTACAACCTACAGTTCATCAGGTGGAACAACGGGGCATTGGGCATAAAATATCCTATGTAAGTCATGGGCCTAGTCGATTTTTTGGACTGATTTGTAAAAGAACTCCTTGGATGAAGTGGTGATTAACATCTTCAAAACGCAAAGGTGACAGGGTGTTTTAAAAAGAATAATATAATAGATTTCAATAATTATATTTTCATAGTACAATTTACAGAAATTAAAAGATATATTTTTACGAATAATCGAATATTTTCTTTTTTTTTTGGAAATGCAGTCTCTAAAGACTTAAATCTAATAAAAAATATTCGGATTCAATTTCCGACTTCCTGGGAATCAGTAACCATATTGTACTAATTTTCTGCAGATTTAATTATTGATTTTGCTTCTTTCATCTGAGGATTCCGCAGCCATGTTAAAGGAATAATTCCTAGTACATTCTCTGAATAATCACGTATGAAGAGGCAACGCTTAAAAAATATAGTACCTAGGTGTTATCACGCTCGCAATTGATATGCAAAAATATGCAGACTAGTCAAAACAATACAGCATTCGTTTGTATTGTCTGAAACTGGATGGTCGCTTATCTAAGCGGAGAGTAATACAGAACGTTTCCGCTCATCATTTAGAACAAAATATGTAAGCAAAATGCTGAATGGGTTCGTTACAAGTGGTATGAGATTGAAATGTTTATTTACAGATCCTTTTTATTAGCATTTTTTGTTTGTTAAAATGCCAGGTTTTTTTGTAGGCAGAAATTTTATAACGACTGTGATAGAGATAATTTATGATAGTTCAATCGTAATTTTAACGAAATTTTTGACGGAATCTTGAAACAAAAATAATTTCATGGAAATTATAATATTATTATGGAATCTTGTGACTAGTGAATGAACCACCTCGGCCATGTATTAAAAAAAATATGACATGGGACCTTGGAGTCTTTGCCAGCATAGAGATGACACAGGTTCACATAACAGTACATAAAACATCCTGGACACGAAATGTGTTTAAATTAATTCAGCAACCATCCATTTTTTTTAACGAAATAAGGAGTTATACTGTTTATAAAAAAACTGGAGAAAACAAAATGTTACACTTCGAATGCATCAAAGAGTACGAACGAGGGCGAAAAGGAAGAAAGACATGAGAAAAGAAACAATTGTCAGTCTACAAACGAAAATTACATAAAGAAGATAGGTCATTGTGTAGGTGTCGACAACAATTACGTGGGCGGTTAAAATCAGTGGCTCCATGTTGAAGGAAATTATTTTGAGAATAATTTATAAATATTACAAGAAGAATGTTTCTGTATTTTTTTTTTTTTTTAAAGAAATATTTAAAAATGTAACTTGAATTAATATCAAAGAAAAAGCAATACTGCATGAATAAAATAAATAAATAAAATTATAATTGCAATAATTGCATAAGTTGATACAAAATGCTATGCAATAGCTTTACCGCGGCAGTCCCCGAGTGCCACACGTCTTTTTTTTTTCAGCATTAAAGTGTCTTTCACTTGTAAAAAGTAATGACTTTAGTTATTCCCCCTTTCAGGAGCCTGAAATTCTGAACAATATTTTAAATAGAACAAATCGGTAGAAGATATTTTTTGTCATTACCTACTAAATTATTCATTAACTTTTTTACATTGAAAAATTAAACGTTTTCATCGGTTTCGAAAATACCTTTCCAACTGTTTGACTTTAATACTTTAAAGGTACGAGGTCAGATATGTATCGAGGAAACAAAAATACCGACATACGCCTTTAACTACTGCACCCGACCAGAAAATGGCCACTACTATCTATAAAAATGGCCGGTCAATTGACTTTTACGACAATTGCAATGTTGTATACAATTTTCATTCACAGTTCTGTAAAAAAGTTCCTTATAGCAGTTGATATCTGTTGTTGAACGTAAACCTTCCGAACAATCGATACAATTAGTGGTGTAATTACAGTGGTCGGTATGGATTGATTTTTGAACGATTTATAGCAACAAACGTATATTATTACCAGAATGAAATGTTATGTAAGCGGTCGTATATTATTGTTATCAGACTCAACACAGTAATTCACTGAATTTAATACTGATTTGAAGGTAAAAGAGTTACCTATCAAAAAACTACATGTTATTTCTAAGTTGAATAAAGAAAAGAGTCTGAAAAAATCCAGTCACTAAACGAATTCTACTGAATAGTTGCCTTTACATACGACTGAATGCTTGCATTACCATTTCGAGTCACGTCTTGTGCCGGATAGGCATAGAGAATAGCGTCAAGACTTTAATTTGTTTATTAATACCTAAGATCATGCTCCTCTGTAATGGATCCGCAACGAAAACTTTATTTAAATAAACGAACAGATTAACAAAATACGTAAGAAACTGTAATTAGCGCGGAAGTCTGAAGTGTCCTGTCAAGACAACGGACACTGTAGATTAATTTATTAGCCCTTTAATTGGTTACTCTGCAGTGCCAGTGCTAATTTTATTTCAAAATTTTCGACGGTCAAAGTTCCGCCCTGCAAGGGGGAAAAGACACTAAGCCAAAATATTTTATTAAAGGTGACAGTTAATATAGGGGGGACGGAGAAAAGTTGATATATTAATTAACTCGTGAATAAGTCTGTCAGGGAGAAGAGTCACTCTGTTTCACGCAAGCGCACTGAGGAGCCGTCAAGTTACGCCCTTACGTAGTGCGATCGCGGCATTCGGAGAGTGCACACGAATATCATCTAAGCCCCTTACGGACGATGTTTCATTAACCTACAAACGAAATAAAATGTAGCCCATGACGTAAATGTTGATGAGTAAAAAAGTTTTTGTGAACTTGAATTAATGATGAGCGTTGGTTTCCGAGTCGGTAGGAACTTTGTGAGTGTACCGCAAACTATTAGGAAATTTGAAGAGTTTATTCTTTTCTCGGTTGTGTTTTTAGTTGTGTTTGTGAGCGATGTGTTCGATTGTAAAAGTGGGATGTTTCTTCCGCATTACGGTGAGTAAAGTTACTTTAAGAGTTGAAGCGACACGTGAAGATTTTATTAGGAAATTTGTTTTATTTGATATGGTAAAATGTTGCACGATTTTTGTAGCGAATTTTCAGTTTTGTAAATCGGTTTTTGCGGATGTGGGGAAAATATTCATTCAAATATTTTCAGCGGAAATATTTGGAAAGTGAACTATTTTTTTCGTTATGTTGGTGTTGCTGGTATCATTGAATTTACCTCCATCGGTTTATGTGACTTCATAGTATAAATCGAATAGAGTTTGAAAATATTGTAAACGCTTTTTGAGCACCTTGTACGCCACTTATTATTTACAATAATTTTATCATTGATACTGTAAAACAAGCTATTTGTCTGTCAATATCATTATATTATTTTACTGAACATGGAAACGTACTTCGCTATTACTAAAAACAGTTTTTTTATAAAAAGAGAAACACCTAATACAATAAAGAAATACCAATAAATTTTTAATTTATTAGTTCGCGCTACATTTTACTTGAAATTGAGCCAACAATGTTCAAATTTTCAGAATAAATCACCCTGTATTTTATTAATAAAGACAAGGATTTATAACAGGTTGGACTGAAACCATTATTCTTTATCATTTACGTGTAACAATTTTTCCAATTTCCTGATTAAATTTAACACAAAAGAGGGCTGATTTAATCAAATTCACTGATAGATTTTAATCAAAATTACTTTAAGAATTTTGAGAAAGACTTTTAGTGTGAGATTCGATACCTTTTAATTGTTTTTTGCGTCAAAAATTGTCTTGTCTAAACAAGAGTAGGGAAATAAAATCGTGACGTTTTTTCTTTAATGCTTGTTTTGTTTGTTTACGTTTTCATTGGCAAAGTACTCATATTTATGTCTTACTGTTTTTTGATACATATTGTTTTACATTAGTTTATATATCTAACAATTATGTTACGTTATTTACGATTATTTAATTGATTGTTAAGAAAAAATGCACCATACATTATGGTATTTGACTGTATCAACGTTAAGCCGTTCATTCCTGCTATCATTAATAGATCTTTTACAGTCATTACATACCTGTATTGACTGCAAAAGACATTACATTGTTAAAGTTCTATAACAACCAGTCTTACCAAGAGATTCGTATTACCCAGAACTCTGGGATACACAGTTTGTTCGGGATTTTAGGTTTAGTTTTTAAATAAAATATTCCAGCAACGTTGTAATGCTTGTATTCCGTGCGAATTACAGAGGAGAACAAAAAAATAATAACTAGGCGGTATACATAAATCGTTTGATAAAAACTGAAAGTTTGTTGATGCAATAAGACACGTGGTGTGAACTGCTTGCTATTAAAAGTAGTAGGCGCTTTGCACTACGTAAATCATCTATTTCTAAACATGCCCCCAGGCGTTGAGAGACTGTCTCTCAACCAGATTCTTCATCTTGAGGCAATGGACATATTTTACTGAAGGCGCGACGAACCACTCCACACGCCGTCCTGATATCTGCGACTCGACTGATGCCATCCTGCCCCGGATAGACCGTCGTAACTCGGCCCAATCGCCATTTCAATGGTGGAAGATGATCATCTTTGATGAGCACAAGAGCGTTCGGTTTGAGAGCTGTAGTGCAGGATCTCCATTTCACTCGCTGCTGTAGCTCCGACACATACTCTTTGCTCCACCTTGACCAAAAATGCTGTCGGAGTTGCTCAATTCTCTGATATCTGGTCAAGTGATGCTTGGAACAGTCCTCCAAATTTTGAGTGGGCAGTGCTGTGAGTGGTCGTCCTATGATGAAGTGTCCAGGCGTTAGCGGCAGCAAATCATTGGGGTCCGATGAGAGTGGTGTGAGTGGACGAGAATTCAGCAGGGCTTCTATTTGGACTAACACAGTGTTCAGTTCCTCATATGTAAGATTACAATTTCCCAGTATTCTCTTTAAGTGATACTTCGTACTTTTAATACCGGCCTCCCAGAGACCTCCAAAGTGTGGAGCGTACGGAGGGACAAAATGGAAATTAATTTCTTCATTCGCCAAATCATCAGATAACGAATTGCAATTATCCTTGATAAACTTGCCAATTTCGTTATAAGCTCCAACAAACGAGGTCCCATTATCAGAGTAGATGTGTTTAGGCTTTCCTCTACGCGACACAAATCTACGAAGACATGATAAAAAATTGTTGCTCGTTAAATCACCTACCAACTCTATATGAACAGCTTTTGTGGTGAAGCAAACAAATAGAACGATGTACACTTTAGTGAGGCGACATCCACGTCCTTGTCTACTAGCTGATAAAATGGGCCCGGCGTAGTCGACACCAACAGTTTCAAAGGGATATCCCCCGGGATTCAAACGCTGCTGCGGTAAATTACCCATGAGCGGAGAGATTACCTGCCCTTTAATACGACAACATATCACACATTTACGATAAACTGCCTTTGCTAAAGTTAGACCACCAATCGGCCAGTAATTTTCTTTAATAGACGCTAATAAAAGTTGTGGTCCTGCGTGCATAAGCTTTTTATGCATGTAAACAAATAATAATTTTGTAACAATATGAGTGGACTGTAATAATAAGGGGTGTTTCTTGTCGTAACTAAATTCAGAATTTTCTAGACGACCACCGACACGCATTAAATTATTGTCATCTAGAAAAACATTTAATTTGATCAATTGACTTTTTTTTGGCAATTGTTTTTTATTTAACAGAATTTTATATTCTGGAAAGGATTCAACTTGTGAAAGTTTTATAATTAAATTTAAGGATCGTTTTAACTCATTATCGCTAAGATACTGATGTTTAGATGGCTGCTTTTTGCAAATATTTATAAACCTTAATAAGTAGGCCACCGCACGTTTAAGTCTTGAAAAATTTGAAAATCTACAAAAGTCTATAACAGGTTGATTCACCGATGTAACAAGTAAAGAAATCTCCGGACGCACTTCCGGTAATTTCTCACTAGTTACTGCTGGACTATTAGGCCACTTTGACGAATCATATTTTAAAAAGTCTGGGCCTGACCACCACTGTTCTAAAGAATTTAAAAGACTTACATCGATTCCACGGGATATGTGATCTGCTGGGTTTTGATTGGTAGGGACGTGTCTCCAAGAACATGCACCAGTCTTGTCCAATACCTCAGCTACGCGGTTGCGCACAAAGGGTTGTAATTTGCTTGGTAACATGTTGAGCCAGCCCAACACTACCATCGAGTCAGTCCAAAAGGTGACACTTCTAACTTGAGCTCGGAGTGACTCAATCACTTTTTCGTAAAGACGAACACCAACCAACACAGCACAAAGCTCGAGCCTTGGTATGGTAGTTGGTTTGATTGGGGCCACTCTGCCTTTGGCTGTAAGTAAACGTACCAGTACATTATTATCATCATGTGAACTTCGAACATATAAACATGCACCATATGCAATTAGTGACGCATCACTAAATATGTGCAGATCTATGTACTTATACAAGTCACATAGTACAATACGTGGAATACGTAATTCATTTAGAATAGGCAAGCTATTCTTTATATCGGTCCATAATTTTAAAAGATCAGGTGGCAACTGATCATCCCAACCCAATTTCAGAATCCATAATTTTTGAATTATCATTTTCATAATGATAATGCACGGGGCCAAGAGACCCAGCGGATCAAAAATTTGAGAAATAGTAGAAAGTATTCCACGTTTTGTCATTGGGCTGGAAATATCAGAGTTAATTATAAAACACAGCACATCTGAATCAGTCAGCCAACTGAGACCTAAAGTTTTACAGGGTTCTATGGAGCCAATATTTAAATTGAATGAGGAGTGTTCTGTGTTATCAGACACTACATGGTAATCATTAGATTTCCATTTACGTAATGACATTCCAGCTGATGCCAATTCAGCCGTTACCTTCTGACGTATGTCAAGTACCTCCTCAATTGTATCCCCACCAGAGAGCAAATCGTCAACGTAAAAATCGTGTTTTATTAACGTTGCAATTTTGCTGTCAGTACAATCAAGGCCTATCTGACGCAGACACCTCGTAGCAAGATACGGAGCACTAGCGGTACCATATGTAACCGTATTTAACTGATAGGCTACCATAGGCTTTGAGGGATCCTCACGCCATAAGATCTGCTGCAGATGCCTGTCATCAGGGTGTACAATGACTTGCCTGTACATTTTTTCAACATCTCCTGAAATAACATATTTATATTTCCTAAATCGGAGAAGAATTGACAGCAAGTCATCTTGTACAGTGGGTCCTATCATTTGTAAATGATTAAAGGATGACCCTGAGGTAGTTGGACTACTAGCATTGAACACTACCCTTAGTTTGGTGGTTGTACTGCTCTCGCGCACAACGCCATGGTGAGGAATGAAATATGATACCTTTTGAGGATCAGGTACACACTCAGACATATGTTTTAGAACAGCATACTCTTTCATGAAATCACAGTAACGTATTTTAAATGATGGTTGACTTCCAAACTTGCGCTCTAGAGAGAAGAGACAATGCTTGGCTCGCTGCAGAGAGTCACCTAAGTTATCACATGATTTCTTTAATGGTATTCTCACACAAAAACGGCCGTCTTTAAGACGAGTTGTATTTGTGATAAAGTGCTCTTCACACATCTTTTCTTCTCGAAAATAGACTGATGACTGATGGGCAACTTCCTCAAGCTGCCAAAAACGCATTAAAAGGTTTTGAATGTCATCAGTATTCGAGGTGCTCAGAGAACTATTATTTTTCTTATTAATATTTGCAAAATTGCAAATTATAGGAGACGATTGAGATAGTTGATTACTATTTAACATAGGGCCTGAAGCTATCCAACCAAGTCTCGTTTCGAATAGTACTGGCTTACCTACACCGAGGTTAATTCTTTGTGTACCCAGTAGATCCCAGAACACATCTGCACCTATAATCAAATCGACTGAGGCAGGGGTATAAAAGTGCGGATCAGCCAGACACAAATCACTCGGAATATTTAAATTACTAAGATTTAATTGACGGCAAGGTACTTCATCAGTTATAGAAGGTAAAATAAAACAGTAAATGTTTGTAGAAAAATTTTCATTTAAAGATTTAATTGGGACACAACACATTTTACTTATAGGTGAGGTAGAATTATTAATACCCATCAGTGACTCGTTAACTTGAATGGTTGGTAAATTCAATAAATTATAGAATTTTTCTGTTATGAGGCAAGATGTACTCCCACTGTCGAGAATAGCGCGACATAGATATTCCCGGTTATTTCTATCATAAATTTTTATTAATGATGTGGCTAAAAGAACCTGACATTTATTGTGTACAAATGTCGTAACTCGTGCAGACAATGTGACGTTACTGTTGGGCGACTGTTCACTATCCTTACCAGTGACATCGCTGTCAACAACAGAAGTCACAGGTTTTGATGTCGATTTAACTTTAGTATCCACATGAACAAGTGTGTTGTGCTTGCGTTTACACACTTTGCAACCACTTGATTTGCAATGGTTAGCATAATGGCCAGTACGGAAGCAATTAAAACATACTTTATATTGGGGTAACAATTCTAACCTCTGTTCATTACTAAGTCCCAAGAATTGTGAACAGTTAGTGAGACTATGTTCACCTCGACATTTGGGACATTGTTTTGATGAGCTAGTACCGCTATTCGTTGACTGACTACTTGGCGTACTGGTAACAGATACCATGCTTTTAATTTTATTATTAGTTTTAGGATAAGTTGTATTATTCTGTGACATTTCTAAGGTTTCTAACAAGTCGGCACGTTTTCGAATAAATTCAAGAAACATCTTTAATGTAATTGACTTACCGTCGTCCAGATTACCTCTAAATTCTTCCCATTCACGATAAGTTTTTGAATCTAATTTATTCGTCACAATATAAATTAACAGTGTGTCCCAATATTTTGTTGGTTCCCCTAATGACTCCAAAGAACGCAAGTTTTTATTAACAATATCGATGGTTCGTTTTAAAGTGAAAGATGATTCCTTTTTTATTGTCTCAATATTAAATAATGCAGATACGTGATTCTGAATCAAAAGACGTTTATTATCAAACCTTTCGCACAATATTTTCCATGCGACAGGATAATTGATTGCAGAAAATTCTATGGATTGTATAACCACAGCAGCTGAACCCTCGAGAGAGGTCCTTAGATAGTGGAACTTGTTTACGTCATCCATCTCATCATTAGAGTGTATCAAACTAGAGAATGTGTCTCGAAACTCCAACCAATTTTCAAAAGAACCGTTGAATTTTGGCAGTTGTATGGTAGGTAATTTAACGAGCCTATGATTATGAATTCGTGATGAACCTTTATCACTCCCCGGAAACTCATCGGTGTTTGATTTTACGTTTCGTGACAACAAGTTTTGAGCTTCAGAAAACAACTTATAATATGTAGACTCAAAGTCGTTTCGTTCCGATATTTGACTACTGACGTCATCCACTAAACACTCTAATTTTAATTGAACCTCGTCGTATTGAGTAAATAAATTTTCCATCTTACCTAGGCGTAGTTGCAATTCGTTAACCTGTGACGGATTTAACGAATCCTCCAAACTGTTTAAATAATTTGAAAACGCAGTCAAACGTCCCTTATAACTTGCCCGTCTTTTGGTTAACTCCTTCTCCTCTTTGTCAGTCATTCTGGGAAACCGGTACTTTACTGAAATACACCGAAATAACAAATTAATAACGCACGAAATAACAGTACAATAACAGCATACAATCCGTCTTACAGCTGGAATAAAAACAATTTAAAGTACAAGTTAACATCTACCTCTCAGATTGTTTAATACCTTTTACACAAAAAATTCAAGCTAAGGAAACTACAACATAATTAATGGTATATTTATGACAAAATAACCTTAGTTCCTGCTCAATTATTATAACAATGTAATCGGTTAACTGCAGAAAATAATTATCTGGTTGTAACAATCGATAAAATGAATGAAGTAGGTACTGACCTTAACAAATTGTTGAAACTTACTCAACGTTTTACCTTAAACAAACCTAATTTAGAATACTGGGTGTTGCTAATTATGATGATGAACACTGTACACCGTATCCAACAATCCAGGATCTCAAATATTCCTTGATGTTCACGTCGAACTTCGTGATGACCTTTGTACCCCGTACAACGTGGTTTCGTCCAATCTTCAATTTAGTAATCCCAGTATAAATCCGTGATTTTTCTTATTTTCGCTGATTACTGTATAGCTTTCTTCTATAATCCGTGTCGTAGGGCCATGTTCGGGATTTTAGGTTTAGTTTTTAAATAAAATATTCCAGCAACGTTGTAATGCTTGTATTCCGTGCGAATTACAGAGGAGAACAAAAAAATAATAACTAGGCGGTATACATAAATCGTTTGATAAAAACTGAAAGTTTGTTGATGCAATAAGACACGTGGTGTGAACTGCTTGCTATTAAAAGTAGTAGGCGCTTTGCACTACGTAAATCATCTATTTCTAAACACAGTTACACAGGTTACGTTCCTTGTAAAATAAATTTATTCAGCTGAATCTGTTAAGATTGGAACCCGACCGGAACATATTTGGAAAAAGGATAAGGGGGCTGTTCCACGACTTAAATCCTGATATTAAAAAAGATAGAATATAGATAAGATTAAGAGCTCTAGTATTGCTTCAAACAGTGTTTAAAAATCAAAAAGTCTTCCAACATTTTTTTTTATTCAAATATTTTTTTCATTTCTCTTTTTCATGTAGACTTTCCGAGTATTCACACGAACAACTCAATAACTGCAAATGTAGCTTGGAAACTTTTTTCCTTCCTTATTTACTTCGACGATCCCCTGCGGTGAAAACAGGGGAAAGAGCCGCTAACATTTACAATGTTCGCGCTTCTTCTCGAGCTTTTGCTTTTACAAAAATATATTTTGTGTTTTTTTAACTTGTACATTTTATCTTTTATTGGAACTGAAAAGTATTATTGTGTTTACAATGCAGGTATAAAAGTACTAGGTTTGTTAAACAGCGATTTAAAAAAGGAATTCAGTAGCTATGCATTATCTGCCTAGCCATGTCGCGGTCGGTCGCGGGATGAACGAGCTACCGTGACCCCGGAACGTAAAGAGCTATAGAAGGACACCGTGGATTTTAGTCAGTACAACTCTGACAGTCCCTCCCGATATGCCCTGGGTGGGTGGACTCATTTGATGAATTGACCACGTAAAAAAAGCCGTGTCGCGGCCGACTTCTAGTAGAACTAGATGCAGCTGAATATTACCTAGTAGTATTTTTAGTGACCGCCTGTCAAACCGTCACAGCCCAGTAACTGTGTAATGCTATACCATGTCCTAAAATTGGTTGTAAACTTATGTATTAAAAGTATTCAGTGGATTGTTCTAGCAATGTTGTTTTTTGCTCTTTTTATCGTGGCCTGAAACGACTAGCTATGCATTTCGTGTGAACTAGACAGGCCTGTTGGTCTAGTGGTTAGTGACCCTGACTGCTATGCCGAAGGTCGTGGGTTGATTCCCACCCAGGACAAATGTTTGTGTGATGAGCACGATCATTTGTTCTGTGTCTGGGTGTACCAAGCTCTGCTTAGCTTGGGACTAGATGGCGTTGTGTGATAGTTGTGGAATATTATTATTATTAAACTGGTACATAAAAGCCTGCCAGGGTCACGGGACTGTCTTGTCAGGTAACCGTGGCTCCAGAACGTAAAGGGCTATTGAAGGATCACAGTGGATTTTAGTCAGTACAAGTCTGATAGTCTTTCCCGTTCCGTTCCGGGTAGGAAGATTCATTTTGATGATTTTACCACGATACAAAAGAAAATTACTGGTACATAAATGAATGAATATGCTGTTTTCATTTTTTTTTAATTTTATTCAAATTAATTGAAGGTTCTTTTATGAAATTGTTTTTTCCATTTTGTGACTCCGTGTTGAGTGCAAGCACTGTGATTGCAGTAATTGAAAAGAGTAGTAGTTAAGTAAAGTAAGAAGAACTAACTGGTAATTGATGTAAGTGCTCGGTGCATTATTCGTTCAAGTTTATGACTTTTCTTTAGATGGACGTACTTTTTTCACCAAACACCATTATTTTGATGTTGGGCATCCAATCAGACTTGACACACGAGTCAGTCTGATAAATTGGCGTGGCGTTTTTTTTATTCATAATAACGCCTCGCATTAGGAACCATTCCTGTGTCTTGGGTGCGTTTACAAACATATAAACTCAAATGCACAAACGCCCAGACCCGGAACAACTACTTGTAGAACATACAAATATTTGCTTCGTGCGGGTATCGAACCCACGACACGCAGCGCGGCAACCCAATCGCTCAGCCACTGCGCGAACTGTACCGTCGTCGTCGCATAAATAACGTAGTAAGAAATACCTCTATTTTTTTTAGCCTATACCGTTTCTCACAGAGGAGCTCGTGGCTAAATAACAGCCGCACAGGCCGATCTTCCGGGTTAAGCCGCGTTTGCCGAGGTTGGTCTGTGGATGGGTGACCATCTGTCATAGCGAGTTTCCTCCGTGCCTCGGAAAGCACGTAAAGCCGTTGGTTCCGGCTGTCATTTGTAGATATTTGACAGTCGTTACTGTTAGTCAGAAGCTCTTAAGTCTGACAACCAGTCTTACCATGGGGTATCGTATTATCAGTTACTGGGTTGTGGAGGTCCGATAGGCAGTCGCTCCATGTAAAATACTGATATCCAGCTGAATTTGGTTTGACTGGAAGCCGACCCCAATATAGTTGGGAAAAGGCTAAGCAGATGATATACCGTTTCTCACTGCTGGGCAAGGACATTTTCTTATCTTTCCAAACTTATTGCTTTGTTTTTAAATAAAGTAAGAGAATGTATACAAAAAAAATCCTAATAAGAATCCTGTAATTTTATGCATATTTACCAAACAATTTCACTGTTTCACATCAACTGGCCGACCCGCATGCCTCATTTCTATTGTTTAGTTTTACATTGTACCTAATCCATCATCATGTAATTGTATTTTTTTAGCCTTGTCTAATTTACTTATCATAATCCCTTTGAATGAAACTGTAGCATCAAACATATAAAATGCCTAAATTGATACAAAAATAGACTTAATAAAAGAAATAGAAAGACGGGCTATGTTATATATATATAATGTGCATTCATAATTATGTCCTTTGAAAAGATTATGCTAGTTTCGGCGTTATTGCGGCTATGTGGCGTTTCTTGCTTGTTCAGATGTTCGCTTCGCTGTGGTTTTTAGGACTTCGTGTGACAAAGATAACAAGCCTATTCGCTTTATAAAGGTCATTCTATTATTATTAACCTTCTCCCAACTAAGTTGGAGTCGGCTTCTAGTCGAACCGAAGGCAGTTAAATATCAGTATTTTAAATGAGACAACTGCCTATTTGACCTCCATACATCGAAACGTCCGAGAGACTCTCCCCATCTAAATGGGCCTCTACGGATATACATACTTTGCGAGGCACGAACTAAACTTGCTGTGATGACGGTCACCCATCAACAGACCAACCTACGCAAGCGTGGTTTAACCTGGATTAGCCACGAGCTCCTCTCCTTATGAAGGTGGATGTGCGTCACTTCAGTGTAGCGCTTACAGGCAGTGTATTGTATAAAAAAACACAACATTCCATCCAGAACATTACCTTCACAAAAAGACCATAAGTATGTTAATCAAATATTTCATCCAAGATCAACCCGTGATACAGTACTTGCTATTCTGGTCGCACGGACCCTGACGTATGAAGTGAGATTTATCGGGATCTCATCTCGCCATTATCAAAGATTCAGGTTGGAGTACGATACCCTCGTAAATGGGTCGGCTCTGTTTGCCTTCATTATCTTTTACTCATATTTCATTAACGCTTCCATTAGATTGGAATGTTGGTTTCTAGCAAATAGACATGAAATTATTCTTGTGGAATTGTCTTTTGGGATTTTTTTGTATTTGGAATGGGTACAGTCACGAGCAATAACATGTAAACACTTAACAAAATTCAAACGCAAATTGCTCGTGAAATACTGATTTCCACTTTGAAATAAGACCAAGTTTGTAATAGTATGGCTTCCGAAATAGAAGTCTAATTAAAAGACTACCGAACGTTTAATCAATATGGTAGCAGAACATCGCTTTTGAATACTGCTTAGTGTATACATACTATTGCTCGTGACTGTACGCCTATTTTAAATAATGGAAAACGGATTACCGTTTAGAGCCATACATTAGTATGGCTCGTTGTTTCACTTATTCTCAGTATATTATTATGTAACTGTCACTGAGTGATTCCATTTTACAAAGATGCTTCAAATCAGTAATCAATTTATTAGAAAATGGAACAGTTGGTGTTACAGTAAATAATATTACATCTACTGTATCATTACTTCATGAACTGAAATACTTTTTTTTTCTTATCAATTTTTGAGCTATAACCATTTTAATAACGGCAATAGAAAATCTTGAACTTTATTATTTTGGCAAATCGTTGAATTATAATGTAAATGTCATTCTTTTGAATTTAGATTATTTTGATTGACCTAAATACTCTATTACTCCCATAGTGAAAAATATTATTTTAAAACGGTCTGTTAAAATGTATAGCTTCGTCGGTATAAAATTTGTTAATTATACTGACTAGATTTAATTTTGATAGTCAAAGCGCTGAACAATTACTTTCTTTGAGTTCATAGAACTCAAACGCAGAAATCCTTGATCATAAAACCAGATTACAAAAAGGTTTTAGATTTAGCTCCGTTTCAACCCGTTCCAAATGAGTTACACGAAGTGTCGACTACACTAGGCCCGTCAGATAGCCGTTTAGTTGGTCCATTAATAATAATCCTAGCAGTGTCAGACCCAGGTCTTACGAAGACTTTGGGCCCTTAATCCGTTAATCTTAATCAACTCCTTGTTGACTTCGGACTTTGTTGAGATTATCTTACCATTTCATAAACATTTCACTAATTAATTAAGTTAAATAAATGGAATTTTCATAAATTCTCCCAAAGGTTAACTACTTCTGTTGAGTGTCATGGAATTATTTCAGCAAATTCCAGCTGAAATTCTTATCAAAATATTTGACAAATGACGGGGACCAGTGACCGTTTTCTGAGCAAGGTCGGCGGTTTGGTCCCGAAGGGAAAAGAATTTCCGGGGACTGTTTTATTTTTAGTTGATATTGGAATTTCTGCATAATAAATAGACCGTCTCCAAAACCCTTTTTGGTAAAGGAGGCTGACAATTTAAGAAGGAGAAGAAAAATAGTTGGTATTTATGGTCAAAATATTATTATGGGGTATCATAAAAATGGACAGCTGACCTTTAAATCCACTTTTACGAGTTTATCGATACTCATCATCTGCCTAGCCTTTTTCCAACTGTAATGGGGTCGGCTTCCAGTCGAACCAGATGCAGCTGAATATCAGTATTTTACATGGAGCGACTGACTATCGGATCTCCATAACCCTGTAACTGGGTAATACGATACCTCATGGTAAGATTGGTTGTCATACTTTAGAGCTTCTGACTAACAGTAACGACTGTCAAAGATCTACAAATGACAGTCGGGACCAACGGCTTTACCTGCTTTCTGTGGCACGGAGGAAAAGAGTTTATCGATACTGTCATCGCAAATTACACTTGTGGATGACATATAATATTGACTTAAGCCTTGAAATTAAAAAAAAAATACCTGCTCACTCTTTTTTTTTGTTTGAAATACTTTGCTCACCCTAGGAATTTCTCTTTTGAAACTCACATACACAAACACCCCGAACCGGAACAACTAATACTTTTAGGTCGCACATATATTTGTTCCGTGCGGGTAATGAACCCGCGACACGCAGCGCAGTTGTCCAATCGCTCAGCCACTGCGCTAACCGTGTCGTCCATTATTCAGAAGAAACATAATACCAAACATTGAAACAATGCTAAATCTATAAGCCAACAGCATTTTCCTTGTTCGGACGATATTAGAAATAGTACATTAATGAAATCGAAACCAGCTGTTGGAAACTATGAAATACGAAACTTGACGAAACCTCAAAATTAAATTAGTCTATTAACAATGTGCTTGTGTTGAGTTATGAATTTATAAGCCTTGGTTGGAAGTACTTCAAATCAATTTGAATAACTACAATAATTCATCATCTGCCTATAGCCTTTTCACAAATATGTTGGCTTCCAGTCCAACCTAATGTTGCTGGATACCAATATCTTTAATAGTGGGACTGCCTTTCTGACCTGTCGATCCAATAACTGAGGAATACGATATCCTTTGACTAACTGTAACCACAGTCAAAGATACAATAAATTGTCAGTTGATCCTTTACGTGCTTTCAGAGGCACCCAGGAAATTCGCTATCACCCTTTACGGCTAGTATTATTGAGCCCAACGTTACGAGCTCCTAAATTTGAGTATGTATCTCGTTTATGCACTTTTTGCATTTTGCAGTATCTGTTATAAGGTTCAGACAAAAAAGCCTTGGTGCCTATCTTACATTTAAAACTTGATTTACAAAAAAACAGGTACCGGTATTCCCAATTTTGCCTTTGTTTTAACGCACGACGTGCGACGTTTATTGGTGATAACGTGGCGTCCACCCGTGGACCACTTGTCGAAATTAATTGTATCTCAGTCTTAATCGTGTTCTGTGTTCATTGACGGCTACCCTTGTAATTGGACTGCATTAAGACTTGGATTGGACAGTTTTGGTCGTTGAATTTATAGATAAAGTTCGTTATCAAGATAACGACTGACGTACATTATTTATTTCCAGCGGAGGTTGGGCCCGTTGTCTACCACTCTGGACCATACTGTACCACGGTCCTGTCGTCCAGCGGTAGATAATTTAGTTTATTTTAGAAGTACATAATACTTTTATCAACATGTTTTCATTTATAAAAAAAATATCTATTTATTTTAATGTGGAACAAAACTAGAAGTTAAATTCGCGAAATATGTTTCTACTCGATCAAAAAATATTTCTGTTGAAAATAAAATCATGTGCGGTACCGATTGCCACAATATGTTTGAGGGCTCAAGTTCCCGGTGATCGTTACTTCAAAGGACTTTAAGCAATCAAGCCGTATCCAAAAGTACCGATTTTCATATCGATTCTTTGATCCAACTTCCTATCGTTGTGCGTTGGGAAGTTGGATCAAAGAAGCGCCTGAAGCTGAAAATATTCAACGATAATTATTATGAAATTGAAATGTATCTCACATGAAAGTAATAGCTGAATAAATGGTTGAACGTTATCGGAACGGATTGTATGTGTTATAACAAACTTAAACCTATATTTGAGCCACCCCTTAAAGAACCAAAGCCCGTCTCATCAAGTAACCGTGACTCTGGAACGCAAAGGGCTATTGAAGGATCACCCTAGGTAGTTGGTACAAGTCTGACAGTCTCCCAACCCGTCCCTGAATCATTTGATGATTTCACCAGGATAAAAAACCTATATGTGATTAAAACATCAAAATCCGTTCGTTTGGACGTTTTTGAGTAAAACATCCGTCCATTTCGCATAGTATACAACATTATTTTTTGTTTATGCGAAACCCGATACACCTGTCCAATATTTTTGTGTAAAGAATCTATGTACAAAATTTTAAAACCGTGTCATGAAAAATCACAAAGTTATAAGCTTGTATATTAACTGGTTTTCCGTTCAAAAACATGATCATTTCGCGGTACACCCGCGTAAACCGCGTTTCCTATTGAACTTTACTGCGCGGACTTCGGGTCAATAAAACACCGGACACCGTACTATGGTCTATATTGCACACCAGTTCAAACTCAAATAAAAATTTACATTATCGGAGACCTTATAGTATTGCTGTGAGAATCTTAACACCGCGATCTAGAAATATTAGTTAACACGCCATCTAGTACAATATTCCTAAACTAACAACACTGGCCACTTTGTGTTGCGAATACAACGCCATCTATTATAAAAACACTAAACTAATACAATAATGTTTTACTGTGAACATACCGCCCACCAAGGACATAATGATAATTATGTCCTTCATCAATACAAAACCGCCCACCATGAGGTCAAGGGCTCAAATAAACTAGAATAATTCAATGACCAAACTATGACGTGAACAAAAATAACATTTATAGCAAGTCTCCAATTTCTAGATCGCACAAAACTTAAAATAAATACTTAGTGGACTGTATAAACTTAAATCTAACTTAATGAAATGTATAAACAGAACTAACTCTAACTTAGAAAACTATAAAAACAAATATCTAAAATTACACCTTACATAAAATTAGTTTTCAAACAACTTAATATAATAGAGTTACATTATTTCTCAATAGGCAAAATGCACAATTTTGATATAGGTCGTTTGATAGACGATCCATTACACTTGAGGGTCACTACTCGTGTAACCTTATCCAAACCAGGATGCTTGTCTATTACCTTGCCCAAAAGCCAACGGGCAGGAGGTAAATTATCCTCCTTGACTAAAACTATATCTCCAATACTTGGTTCTGGAATGTTTTTTGTCCATTTATAACGCTGTAAAAAATGAACCAAGTACTCATTTGACCATCGTCTCCAAAAGTCTTGCAACATACGTTGCGTGACTTGCCAACGTCTCAGGTTACTGATGTTAGAATTTTCATAATTGCGTTCAGGCACGGCTATCAGAGGTTCACCTATCAGGAAATGACCTGGTGTTAATGGGGTGGGATCCTTGGAATCGTCAGGCAACATTGATAACGGCCTGGAATTAAGGCACGCTTCGACTTGTGACAAAAGAGTTGACAATTCTTCGAATGTAAGTGTAGAATTACCTATCACGCGCTTTAAGTGAAATTTGGTCGATTTCACCCCGGCCTCCCACAAACCACCGAAATTGGGGGAGTGAGGCGGAATGAAGTGCCAAGAAGTGCCATTATTGCCTAACCACTCTTTGATTTCTACAGCTACGGAAGATTTTTCCGCAGCGACTAAATGCCGAAGCTCCTTGGAAGCGCCAACGAAGTTAGTTCCGTTGTCGCTCCAGATGTCACTAACAAAACCTCGCCGGGCCACAAATCTTTTAAACCCAGCTATGAAACCTTGCGATGTCAAATCGCTGATGGCTTCTAAATGAATGGCCTTGGTCCTTTGACGTTCGGATATTGATGGGACCAGCAAAATCAACGCCACTCTTTAAGAAAGGTCTTGCTGGAGTAACTCGACTAGACGGTAATTGACCCATAAGTGGGGTTGGAATAGATGCTGAGTACCGTCTACACTTCACACATTTGTGTACGTAAGCCTTAATCTTTGTTTTAGCAGAAATGATCCAATACCTTGTACGCAATTGACTCAACATTAGTGTTGGTCCTCCATGTAACGTCGTCTTATGGACGTCGTCAATTATTAAATTGGTAAAGTGACTGTCAGATGGTAAAATAATGGGATGTTTTACAGCTTCGTCTACGTCTGCATTATTTAAGCGTCCACTGACACGGAGAATGCCATCATCACCAATGAATGGACATAAACTTTTAAGCTTGCTTCTCGCTTTCACACTTCCTGTTTTTCTTATATCTTTAATTTCTTCAGAAAAGCTTTGACTCTGAACAAGTTTGATACACGTTTTTGTTGCATCTTGTATTTCCTCTTTGGTTAAATACCTTTCGTATCTCTTCTCACCGCGCGATTGTTTCTTCCAACTCAAAACTCTTCTACAGTACGCTATGACTCTGGTAAGTTTTCTAAGAGACGAATATTTTGATATTATTGTATCCTCACTTATTTCCTTTACTGCTGTATTACATGCTACTATTGATTTTCTCTCTTCTAGATTAGTTTCTTTAATTTCCCTTCTACCATAATTAATTTCTTTATTTTTAAGCCAACTAGGTCCCTGTGTCCACAGTTTTAGGTTAACGCACTCTGACGGCATCACGCCTCGCGATGCGATGTCAGCTGGATTATCACTTGACTGGACGTGCGACCACTGACTGTTCTCCATAACGGTAAGTATTTCAGACACTCTGTTGCCTACAAAAGTTTTCCAGCGGCTGGGGTGGCTGCTCAACCAAGCCAGCACCACTGTCGAGTCAGTCCAGGCATGTATATTTTCTTTACAGATACCCAAGGTGTCGGAAACTTCACGCAGAAGTTTTGATAGCAGCACGGCGCCGCATAACTCTAAACGAGGTATGGATACCTGTTTGACAGGGGCTACCTTGGTCTTAGCTGCGACTAGACTGACATGAACTACACCATTTGCAGCAATACACCGAACGTAAACAGCGGCTGCGTAAGCAACATTGGACGCGTCACAGAATCCGTGCAACTCTAATAGGACGTCGGATTGACTTGTGTGAATCCACCGTGGCAGACGGAAGTCTCTAAGATGGTGAAGATTATCTCTATAATTAAGCCATTCCTTTAACAGTTGATCTGGAAGTACATCGTCCCATTCGGATCCCGCTAACCAAAGGCGTTGAATGAACACCTTGGCTGTTATTATTACCGGCGCAAGCCAGCCAAGAGGGTCGAATAAGCGAGCGATGTCGGAGATTACTTTTCGTTTAGTTATGGGTGTATCGGGCGGGGAAAGTTGCACTACGTATCTAAACTCATCTGACTTTCTCTGATAAGTCAATCCTAATATTTTTGTGAGCGTATCCATCTTAAGCTCCAGACTGTCCTGCCCAACAGCATCTTCGTTCATTTTGGCTAACAATTCGTCACTGCTGCTAGACCACTTTTGAAGTTTGAATCCTCCACGCGCTAACAATTGATTTAGCTGGTGGTAAATGAGTTCTCCCTCAGCGACAGACTGACAACCTGTCAACAGGTCATCTACATAAAACGATGTTAGGACTCTGTCTGCCGCTAGAGGAAAATCACTTCCTTCGTCTCGAGCAAGTTGCTGCAGAGACCGGACCGCTAAGTAAGGAGCAGACGACGTTCCAAAAGTAACACGTAACAATCGGATATGCTTCAGTTCCTCGTTTGGATTGTCACGCCATAAAATGCGCTGATAATCCGCATGCTCATCTGCAACCTTTACCTGACGGTACATTTTCTCAATATCTGCGACCAAACTTATTGGGTGACAGCGCCACCGCATGATAGTTTGACGCAGCTCAGGTTGTAGGGTTGGGCCAACCATTAACTCTTTATTTAACGATACACCATTGTGGTCTAAACATGACGCATCGAATACTACCCTAACTTTAGTGGTGCTTTTATCCTCACGCACAACCGCATGAAGTGGGAGGTAGCACGCATCCTTACCTAACTCTACTTGTGGGACAATTTCAGCATGTCCTAGTTCAACGTACTCATTTATGACTGCACTATACTGTGTCCTAAGTGACTTATCTTTTAACAATCTTTGCTCCAGGTTTATAAAACGCCTACGGGCAATGACCTCTGATCCACCAAACGTGCATCTGGGCGAATCAGTTTTAAATGGTAGTTTTACAACATACCTCCCAGTAGCGTCGCGTTTGGTAGTTTTGGAGTAGATCTCCTCACATTTTTGTTCTTCCTCAGTCAAGATATTACTTTGAACTGAGGGCTCTGACTCCAATTCCCAAAACTTTCTCAAAAACGCATTGTCATCAGCCTGATCTTCGCTGCTATTAATGACATGATGACAATGGATAAACTCTCTGCTGGACGACACTTGTCCAGAAAGGATCCAACCTAAAGCCGTATTTTGAGCTACGGGTAAGTTTGGTGGACCTTGAATTAAGCCGTCTCTAAGGACTTTACTATAAATCTCTGCGCCAAGCAAAACATCAACTTTGTTTGGCGTGTGGAATTCTGGGTCTGCTAAAGTTATTCCCTTCAGCTCGGGCCAATAAGACTTCTCTAATTTCTCTGAGGGTAAAAGCGACGTAATGGTACCTAATACGAAAGCATGGACTTTGACTCTAAAATTAGGATCTAAGCGAGAGTGAATAGTCAACGTGACTGTAAACTTGGAAGCAAAAGAACTTCTCTCACCGCCTATTCCTGATATGACCGATTTGGTCGGCTTCTTTTTTAGTCCAAGCAACTGAACTGCTGATTCTGCTATGAATGATGCCTGGGATCCTTGATCCAATAGCACTCTCAGCAGTTGTGTAGAGCCACTCTCTGTCTGTGCTTCGACAAGAGCAGTAGCCAACAAAACTTGACTAGGTACTGATCCCTTAGAAAAATGTGAAACTATACTTGACGTTGATGGTTCGCCTACTGATAACGATGCCTGAACACTAGACACCGCTGATTCAACGTCAGCTGCTCTCTTAGAGCTTTCATTAACTACTGTGGAGTTTGAGTCTGAGTTTGGATGTAGTAGCGAATGATGTCTTCGCTTACATATACGACATGACGCAGTTTGTCGACAAAACTTAATGGAGTGATTCGCGTTTAAACAATTATAACATAAGCGGTTGGTTTGAACAAAGCTATGACGAGATTCGTAACTCTCTTGAGCAAACTTCTTACAATTGTAGATTTTGTGAGCTTCTTTACAGAATGGACAAGTTATTGCTATGGTCTTATTGTCGGTACTAACTACATGGTGAACATTTGCTTTAGGTCTACTTGACTTAGTATTTAAAAACTCAAGCGCACGAAATCTGGCTTCTAAAAAATCTCTAAAGTCCGAGAGCAGGGGTAATTCATCTTTAGAACTGATTTTTGTTTCCCATTGCTTTCGTGATTCGGAATCAAGTTTGGAACTAATTATAAAGACGATTATAATGTCCCATGTACTGACGTCAACTCCGAGATTTTTTAGACCGTTGAGACATTCCATTGTGGTATCTAGTAAACCCTTAAGGCTATTAGAGCATTCCGTTACAGTAGTTTGACTCAATAAGCGCTTTAGTAAACAATTCGACAGAAATCGTTTATTATTATATCTGCTATTTAACAATGACCAACATTCCTTGTAGTTGTCGGAAGTTACTGCAATATGTCTGACCAGTTGGTCTGCTTCCCCCGACAATAAGCCCTTTAGATAGTGCAATTTTTGCACGTTTTCTAAGCTTTCGTTATTGTGTATTAACGATGTAAATAAATCTTTAAAGGTTGTCCACTCTGCGTAATTGCCCGAAAACTTTGGTATATTGATTTTTGGCAATCTGACATTATTTGATACTAGTGTGTGATCGACATTTGACTTATTACTTTGATCTGCATTACTATTACAAAATTTATTTAACACTTCTTTTAAATGTGTTTTGTACCAAATGTAAATTTCTTCTGTGCTGTCATAGACATTACTGACGAAATATTTATCAGACTCTTGCTGAGAGTCTGTAACCTTTTGAATTATGTTTCTGTGCGTTGCTGAAAACTCTACCCACAAAGCTTCGAGAGCGTCTAATCTGGTCTCCACATATACCTTGGTAACCCTTTCTTTGGGTGATTTTTTGAAATTAAGTTGAGCCTTTTCTATAAGGAGCTTTGTATTTAATTGAACTCTATATAAAGCCTCCATTTTTGTTTGAATTACTGGAGTCTTTAAACAACAAAACTACTGCGATTCAGCGTCAGCAATAAACCCAGTTAAACGAATAAATAAATGGCTCAATGGGCACAGATAGACACATAAAACAGGTAAACACACAGAGAGAATAAAATCATCAAAAGTCCAATATAAAACAGGTACACACACACAGAATAAAAGTCAACAAAATATAAAAACAGGTACACACACAGAATAAAATCAACAAATTCTACTAAAGTCCAATAAATAATGACGAAATTTTCTATCTTCAGAAAATCCGACTTGCTACGTAACAATTAAAATGTACTCACGATTTTGCCTTCAACAAACCGCACTTCACTATCACTGAACCATAGACTGAACCACTCCAAAGATGACTGCGTCACCTTGATGTAGAAAACGCTCAGGTGTAAACCTGGCGCCCTGCGTCTAACTCAGCTGGTGCTGATGATGTCCTCGTCCGCCCTGCGCCTTGCTCAGCTGGTGCTGATGATGTCCAGTACGCCCTGCTCCTCCTTCACTGCGATGGTGTCCAACTCCGCCTGGCGCCCTGCGCCAACTCCAGGTGCTGGTCCACGCCAACTCTGCAGCAGCTGCACTGGCCACTTCACTGTGCACACCAGCTTGGGTGTGCGGCGCTTCAGGGCAATCCACCCTGGTTTCCACGCCAAGAAACACAAAACACTGACTGGATCTCACTATCCGTCTCGGTTAGGACCATGAACTTTACTGCGCGGACTTCGGGTCAATAAAACACCGGACACCGTACTATGGTCTATATTGCACACCAGTTCAAACTCAAATAAAAATTTACATTATCGGAGACCTTATAGTATTGCTGTGAGAATCTTAACACCGCGATCTAGAAATATTAGTTAACACGCCATCTAGTACAATATTCCTAAACTAACAACACTGGCCACTTTGTGTTGCGAATACAACGCCATCTATTATAAAAACACTAAACTAATACAATAATGTTTTACTGTGAACACCTATGTTATACACTCGTGATAATAGTTTGGCAATAGGTACCAAACCGTATGGTGATTGTATTTTATTTAACTGGTAATAAAATTTAAACAAAATATTTTTGAAAAAAAAAATAACATGGTGTAAAAATTATTGGAATCAAATCAGTTACTGATTCTGAACAAACTGCATTCAGGTTTCGCATATACTAAAAATAATGTTGTATACTTATTTGAGACTAGCTGTGACCGCGACTTCGATCGCGTGGATGTCGGAATTTAACAATGTATTTTTTTTGTGCGAAGCGCTTAATTCTCGCCAGGTTTTTTATAAATCATATCGTTTTCATATAAACCCTATATTTAGAATTTATTTAGATTTTTCAAGAATATTTGACGTGTTTGTAATAAACGCGCTCTGTCGTTCAAAGGCAGTACTATTCAATTGCTACTGGATTATGATAAATTATACGCAGTTTGGCAGTTAAAATATACTGACATTTAATTAGCTAACCATAGCTTAGGTACATAGACAAACTATAATTTTGTTATAATATCAACACCCCCGCTTAACAAAATTAAACAATAATCTAAACCAAGCTAATTAAATTACTTAGAGACAGGCAAAATACCAAGCTTCTCTGTAAAATATTTATGCTTAGCAGATCCTAAGCTTTTTGTTAAAATATCTGCTGGCATTTCAGCTGTTTCCAGATAATCAATTTTAACAAGCTTATTTGCTACAGCCTCTCTAATGAAATGATACCTTATGTCAATGTGTTTTGATCTCCTATGAAATACTGGATTCAAAACTAGTTTCTGTGCACTTTGGCAATCATTAAACAAAATAATAGGTTCTGAAATACCTAATATTTCAAACAATAAACGTTTCAGATATATAGCTTCTTTACTAGCTTCTGACAAAGCTATATATTCTGCCTCAGTTGAAGATAATGCTACATTTCTTTGTTTTCTACATTCAAAAGAAATAACAGTATTGGACATTTTGAAACAAAACCCAGAAAAAGATTTTCTATCATTTATATCTGAACCCCAGTCTGCATCTACATAACCCTCTATACAGTGTGTCCGGGCACGGGTTAGCGATATTTGAAGGGGATATACTAGGCTCTTTTTCATCGACAAAAATGCTTTTAAAAAAATTCTTACTATAAAACTTCGCGAATGGCAGCCATTTTAATTTTTTGATCTGTCGAACTGGGGTGTGTACAATAAAATTCAAATATCTTTAAATCCAAGAGACCTACATTCATGCAAATGACTTTATTGCAAAGTTAAACGTTGAGGCTTATCAAAAACTTACGAAAGTTTTCTAAATAATATGTAAAAATAACCAAAAAACATGGGCAAACACGAAATTGTACACAAAAATTACTGAATAATTTCACATTTTTAACTCTAGCTCGATAAGTACCCCTGAATTTTGCTAGGGTTTTTGCATTAAATTAAAAGTGTTTGAGTCAGGCTATAAAAGGATATCAAAATGATCACTCTACGTTAAGTATCTTAGGAGTTATTCTCACTTGAACATCACCCTTCCGTCTCGCCCCGCAGCAATAATTCCTAGAAGTGGTTTCATATAATAAAAAAAATGTACCATTTCAGTTTATGGATTATGGTGGTCAATATTGCCAGCTGATAAATATTCGTTGGAACGATTTAGCTCGCCCAAAGAATGCGACGCCTGTAATATTGGGGTACATTTGCTAAGGAAGGGTGATGTTCAAGTGAGAATAACTCCTAAGATACTTAACGTAGAGTGATCATTTTGATATCATTTTGTAGCCTGACTCAAACACTTTTAATTTATTACAAAAATCTTTTCAAAATACAGGGGTACTTTTCGGGCTAGAGTTAAAAATGTGAAATTATTCAGTAATTTTTGTGTACAATTTCGTATTTGCCCATGTTTTTTGGTTATTTTTACATATTAATTAGAAAAAGTTCGTAAGTTTTTGATAAGCCTCAACGTTTAACTTTGCAATAAAGTCATTTTCATGAATGTAGGTCTCTTGGATTCCAAGATATTTGCATTTTATTGTTCACACCCCAGTTCGACGGATTAAAAAATTAAAATGGCTGCCATTCGCGAAGTATTGGAGTAAGAATTTTTTTTAAACCATTTTTGTCGATGAAAATGAGCCTAGAATATCCCCTTCAAATATCGCTAACTCGTGCCCGGACACACTGTATAGGGCTTATCTTTGCAAAATACAAGGCCATAATTTTTAGTACCCTTTAAATATCTTAAAATCCTTTTCAGATGTTTCCAGTGAGTTTCATCATATGAGTTATTAAATTGACTTAGATAATTAACGCTAAATGCAATATCTGGTCTAGTTAAGACTGCCAAGTACATCAAACTACCTAGTAATTGTCTATATGGATAATTATTATCACAACAACCATTCTGAGACTTTTCTAATCTTAAATTAATCTCCATAGGCGTTTCTGCAGACTTACAATGCGACATGTTAAATGTTTTTAACAAACTTTCTACATATTGCTCTTGATCAACTGTTATTACATTATTACACATGTTAACTCTAAGACCTAAACATTTTTTTATCTGACCTAAGTCTTTAATCTGAAATTTACAACTTAACTCAACAATTAATTTATTTGTTGCCATGCTACTGTTTGAAAATACAAAAAAATCATCAACAAATAAAGCTATAATGAGTTTAACATTTCCTTCATATTTTGTAAACAAACAAGGTTCATACTTAGATTTATGATAACCTAAATTGATCAGATGATCATTAACTCTCTGATACCAAGCACGAGACGATTGCTTAAGTCCATAGATGGCACGTTTAAGTTTCAATACTTTGTTATCATCAGTACTAGCTTTATAAGTTACAGGTTTTTGCATATACACAGTTTCATCTAAAAAACCATTTAAAAAAGCTGTCGTAACATCAAGATGACGTATATCAAAACTGTATTGAACTGCTAAAGAAAATAGTAACCTCAATGATGAATATCTAAGTACAGGAGAAAAAGTTTCATGAAAATCTACACCAGCTTTCTGCGAAAAACCTTTTGCTACTAGCCTCGCCCGGTATCTCACATTATTCTCACTATCGTACTTCTTTTTAAATACCCACTTACACTGCACTATAGTCGAATCTTGAGGTCGATCCACTAGCTCCCATGCATCATTCTTCCTAAATGATTCCAATTCATCGTCCATGCTTGCTCTCCAAAATTTACTCTCTGGTCCATGTAGAGCATCCTCAAGTGTTACATCCTTATCACTGTCATCTTCGAGCTCTGTAATACATAAATTATTATAGCCATAACGATCAGGTTTTTTTCTTACTCGCTTGGACAAAGTTTCTTGATTGTCTAAATTCACTGATGAAATATCTGGTTCCGATGCTGTCTCAAAGGAACTATCATCAGAATTACTCACCGAAGAAGCTTCTGGAACATATGTTGTGTCTTTATCTTCATATTCAACATCAGTTTCTATATCTGAATATGTATGTTCTTTATCTTCCAGTTTGTTTTCCTCAGCTTTGCATTCAACAGGAATATTCACTGTGTTTTTAGTTGGAGTTTCCATTATAATGATATCTCTGCTTGTCATCACTGAGTTATTCTCTGGATCATAAACGGGTCATAAACAAAACAGGGATATAAAATTTAAAAAAATAAAAATGTCAACTTTTTTATAAAAAATCAGCATTTATTATCGGAAATATCAAAATAATTATCCCGTCCACAAAATCAGAGATCAACACCTTATTTTCATGAAAATATGCGACATTTTAGTTCTTATGTGTCCACCGAAAAGACTACATAATCCACAGGAAAGTCTAAAATCAAGCTTTTAATCAACAAAATAAACTCTATCACTTCGTAAACTTTACTACTAAACTACTAAACTTTACTTTACTTCTTCATATTAAAAATAAAACAAAAATCCAAAATAATCAATCAAAAAAAATTATACTTTTACGTCCACAGAAGTGACGTCTTTTCCGATACCATAATTATTATATTGACTTGTGGAAGTTTTATTAGAGACTCAAAAGTCTAATCATTTAATATGGACATAAAATTGACATTTATGTTATCCCTACAAGATTGTCCAGGCAGAACATTATAAAAGTAGGTACGTGAGGAATTACTTTTATAATATATCCCGTAAAAAAAAAACATTTATAAATAATTGTTTTTACAAGGTAGTGCAGAACCTTGTAAAAGCAATTCAGAAACTTTTTATGGACTATATTTATATAAAAATTAATATAAAAGCTAGTAGCAAAATAAATACTACAGCACTTTAAAATATAGATTCTTCATCTTCACTGTCTGTGTAAGGATTAATGAACGGTTTCTTAGGTTTTTGCGGAGGGAGAAACAATTCTTCTTCGTCTTCTGTGTCTGTTTCATAATTAATCGTCTGTCTTACATGTCGCCGCGGAAATATAATATCCGAATCTGAGTCATTGGAATCTGAAATAAGCCTCAATCTCTTCTTAGGACGAGCAGGGAAACTTTGTGAAACTCCTTCTTCTGGAGAGACTGGAATTGATCTGTATGATACTGTAGAAGCATCAGGTGTGGCTATATTTCTTGGAGATAAATTTACGGCCTCAGACACAAAACTAACGGGAGTGTTTGATCTTGTACTTCCTGCAGCTTGAAGATTTATTTGTCCGATTTCAAAATGAGGACATATTTTCGTTGGTGCGCAAGACATACAACTTAGTCTTCTTGCATGTAATGTATTCGGCTCACTTCGACTCCAAGACAGTTGGTGTATCTTTAATGTGCCCTTAAAAGCTTTCATTCTATTCTCATCAGCAATGTATTGAATATCTTGTATATTCGGGTCACCAATTCCATAAATCTCTATTCCTTTGCAGTTATCTTTTAAACAAGACATAAGAGAATCATAATCCGATACATCTTTGCCCATTGCAACCGAATGATCACACAGCCTTTTTATACATCCACCTACTCCATCAGGAGCTCCTTTTCCATGACCTTTTTCGCTGTAGTGCCAAATAATAGTATTTACGTTATTTAATTCTCTGCCTATGAACTTGGCAATTAAATAAAACATTAATTTATTACGGTACTGAGTTGTGGGTCCATCACTTAATATATGTAACTCTGACAAGTTTGGACTTATTTCTTCAATTCTTTGTAAGACAGGTCTAAGATGAGCACATATCATTACAGGATCATGCCGCAAGTTTTCTGATATAGAACACATTGAAGTTGTCGTAAAAGACCTTTCTTGAGTTTCTGGTCCACTGCTGTAGTAAACGCATGTGTGAAGTGACAGTTGAGGCTTAGAACCACCAAAATGGGCGGATTGGACTTCAGCACCATATTTGCAGTTATAATTCTCCGAGAAATCAATATGTAACAACCCTTGAAAAGAAGAAAGTTGTTGTTTAATAGTTTGTATTGATTTGATTTGATGAATCATATTAGCAACGTGCTGCATGTAAATTGGTAAATTAGAGTTGAATATTTTGATAAGAGATCCATTTGTGGTTTTAACAGTTTCTTTAACACATTTGTTGCACTGTTTCAATTTACCTTTGATAACTACATCAACTTTTTTGACAATCCATCTCTCGTAAGTTATGTGATCATTTTCATTACTTAAGTTAAAAGTGAGTTTCTTATCATGGCAGTCCTCGCATGTTCTCTCTAGGCATTTTGGATTTAATGTTTCATTGCAGCAAAGTACTCTAGCCACACGTGAAGCAGAACCATGAGATATAATTTTTGCCTTATGAAGTGATCGGACAATATGATCAGTGTTTTCATGTAACGCACACAAACACGTATTTCTTGCAGATGCTTTCGGAAACAACACCCAAAATGGACGGTATCTTCTAAACGTCTGATAAGAAATTTTAATCCCCGTTTTGTTTTGAAACTGTACATGTAAATTTAACAAAGTGTCATTTAATAATCGAATTTGACGTTTACTTTTCTTTCGGGTTATAGTTTCATTTTTACCAGAAGTTAATCTACTGCACTCATCTTGTATTAAAAAATCATGCACAGCTTGTCTCATATCCTTTTTTAATACTGTGTTTTTAGAACTATCCATTTTCCCATTGTTTTCTTTCTTTTTTTCTAACCTTTTTATACGCATCTTGTATTTTCTTATTTGTTTCCTCATTGCCAAGACCTTTAAATTTAAAGTTACATTCTCTGCTTTCAATTTTCTCTTATTACGAGCAGCAATTGCCCTTCCAACTTCAGCACGTGAAAATGACGAAGTAGGACTTGACGGTGGAGTATCTTCTTCTAATAGGGCAGCGGTGGCTTTTCGCATTTTTAATAATTCACGACGCCTTTTTGATTTCTCACGCCACATTTTCCTAATTTGACGCTGCTTTCTCGGAGTAAATTGATCAATCGTCATAATTTCACCTCTTTCTTTCTTCTTATAGTACCTTTCTCTATCTTTCTTGCGTATCTCTTCAATAGCACCATCGCTCAGTTTTGCACGCGCTCGTCGCATACTCATTTTTTTTTGTTCACGTCGCCTAATCTTCTTTTCTTCATCAGTTAGTTGCCTAATATTTCTTGTTCTAGGCATTATTAGCTGAAAGAGAAATCATAACCCACATGTACAACCAATTTGAGCAACAGCAAGCGTTAACAAAACAGATTATGTTAAAAATGCTTAATAGACGAAATCGAACATAATAATAGCTTCTATTTAGCGTCATGGAGTGCGGGCGATGCACAGGTGCTAAGCCAAAACTAGCAACACGGGTTTTTAATTCTTATTTGTGTCATAAAAAGTATAAGTTGCAATAGGTGTCACTTCCGTGGACATGGTCTTTTCCGTGGACATTGTGTCCACCGAAAAGTTTGTCCACGGAAGGGATTAACAAACTAAAATTGTCTTTCAAACCACAAAATTTTGAGGTTACAATATGGCGCACCTGGTTTTTGCAAATAGCCTCCCATATTACACCAAGTTCAACCGACAATGTATTTTTCATGCCAGTACTTACCTAAATATGAATGGAACAGAAAAGTTGCAACGATCTTTTACACAAAAGTAAAATAACACTTGTTTAAAGAATTTTGCAAATAAATTTTCACAGAGCGTTAACTTTCACCACTTAAATTTTTTACTCAAACTGACAGCTCGACAGTATTGCCAACCAAAATAAACAAACTACGGCTGCGTTCCATTTCACAAATATTGAATATACAATTTAGTTGGACCACGGAAGGGGTCGTTAAATCGGTAACAACATGTTTAAGTCTTATTAATGCCGTTGTCCTTTGTATTAATTTTTTATAATAACGTAAAATAAGAACTTTAAGATGTTGGTAATAAATACATTTGAAAATATATTCACACTTTTATTTTCAAGTATTTTTTTAGTTAACGCAAATCTATGAACCTAGGTTGGGCACGGTCCACGGAAGGGGACCTGAGTCTCACTTTAGTTTTAATATTTTAAAGTCAATTAAATATTATCAGGATATTGTATCGTAAATCATTATAATAAATCAACAGTTAATTTATTAAACAAAAATATAAATGTATGAAGTATTTAATAACATTTTTTTTTTTAAGTCACATTTTTTTTGTGTGTTTTGTTTATGACCCAAACCCTATAACCCTTGACATTATCAGCATAGCCAACTAACACAAGTTCCTTAGCCTTCCTATCCCACTTTAAGCGTTTCTCTTTTGGAATGTGCATCATTACTTTACTTCCAAAGATTCGGATATGACTCAAATCAGGCTTCTTACCTGTCCAGACTTCGTATGGAGTCTTATCATTTAGTCCAGTAACCACTGATCTATTTCTCAAATAAACTGCGGTATTGACAGCCTCTGCCCAGAACTTTTTGTGTAAACCTGCGTCAAAGATCAAACATCTAGCTTTTTCTACTAATGATCTGTTCATCCTTTCACTCAAGCCATTTTGTTGAGGTGTGTAAACATTAGTTTTCTGATGTATTATTCCTTGATGCTTTAAATATCTCTCAAAGTCTTGACTGCAGAACTCACCGCCATTGTCTGTCCTTAAAACTTTAATTTTTCTGTCTTTCTGTTTTTCAACCATGGACTGGAATTCTTTGAAAAACTTAAAAACCTCATTCTTAGTTCTCATGAAATAAATGAAAGCCATTCTGCTGTAGTCATCCACAAACAAAACATAATATCTAGATCCTCCAATAGACACATTTTCCATGGGACCACACACGTCTGAGTGAATCACTTCCAAAACATCATTAGTTTTAGTAACACTCTGCTGGAAAGGTTGCCTAGCCTGCTTACCCTCGCAGCAAATAGTGCACTTGGATTTATCTATGTTTGCTGTATCTTGGTATGACACACCTTCTGAAACACCAAGACCACCACCACCTTTCGACCTCAAGATTCGACTATAGTGCAGTGTAAGTGGGTATTTAAAAAGAAGTACGATAGTGAGAATAATGTGAGATACCGGGTGAGGCTAGTAGCAAAAGGTTTTTCACATTATTCTCACTATCGTACTTCTTTTTAAATACCCACTTACACTGCACTATAGTCGAATCTTGAGGTCGATCCACTAGCTCCCATGCATCATTCTTCCTAAATGATTCCAATTCATCGTCCATGCTTGCTCTCGCAGCAAATAGTGCACTTGGATTTATCTATGTTTGCTGTATCTTGGTATGACACACCTTCTGCAGCTCCATTCTTCATTTTGTTTAAACTAGCACTGTTAATGTGCCCCAAACGTCGATGCCAGGTTACACTAGACGTTATAGCTGTTGCTGCCATTTCTAGTTTCTTAGTGTATAATCTGTACACACCTTCCACTAATTCTGCTTTTCCGACAAGCTCCTTCTGTCGATTATAAATGTAGCAAACGTTTTCTTTAAAAACTACACTGTTGCCATTTTTGATCAACTGACTCACGGAAAGCAAGTTGGTTGTTAATTGTGGTATGCACAATACATCTGAAACTTTGATGTCATATTCTACACCATTCACAACTGTAACGATGTTAACATCACCAGAACACAGCACTGGAACACACGTTTGGTTTGCCACAATTATTTCTTTGGTTTCGTGCTCGTATGATGGATTCTCGACGTATTCTTGTTTCGCTGTCATGTGTTTGCTGGCCCCGCTGTCAATATACCAATTGTTGCTACTGAAATTTCCAGTCATAAAAATAGCACTAAAAGCATTTGATTGCTTTCTATTGCTTATTTCATTGTTAGGGCATTGATTTTTATAATGACCGGTTTGTTTACATCTGTAACATTTAATTATTTTGACAGCTTTCAAATCTTTCGACGTTTCACTAGGTTGTCTTTGTTCCTTTTTCGTGTTGCCGTAATTCGACCTCTGCGGTACTTTCGATCTCGCAACAAAAGCATTGCCATTCTCGGAACCGGAAACCGTACCAACATCACTACACATATCCATCAACTTCGTTTTTATGACATCTGAACTGATATCGATGCCCGAATGTTCTATGGCCATTAGCATTGGTCCATACTTTTCAGGTAATCCTGCTAACATTAATGCTCCAATCCACTCATCAGTAATGCTGAAACCCGTGCCTTGAAGTCGCTGGCCTGTTTCTACAATCTGAGTTACATACTGGGTCATAGAGTCACAATTTTCCAGCCGAATGTTGATGAGCTTGCGTAAGAGCCCTATCTTACGCGTGTAGCCGGCATCATCGAACATATTCTTCAGCTTGCACCACAAGTCGTATGTTGTTGCAGCGTTCTTTATATGTACATAAAGAGATGGGTCGATCGTCAAAACTAATTTCGCCTTCGCTTTAGCGTCTTCACTGGTTTGCGCTTTTGTAGGCGTATCTGGTAATTTTTCTGTAATGGCGGTCGCCATGCCTTCAAGCACCAACACATTTTGCACCGTAAAACACCAATCCTCGTAGTTTTCTCGCCCTTTTAATTTAGGAATGTTAGCGATATAGTTCGTAGACATTTTTAACGGAAACCAAACAGTACTACGTCTTTGAGTATATTTAACAAATTTTTTCAGCTGGGCCCATAACCTGATAAATTATACGCAGTTTGGCAGTTAAAATATACTGACATTTAATTAGCTAACCATAGCTTAGGTACATAGACAAACTATAATTTTGTTATAATATCAACAGATTAGAGTACCCATTCCATCTCATTCCATCCCATTCCATCCCACTCCATCCCACTCCATCCCACTACATCCCACTCCATCCCACTCCATCCCACCCCATCCCACTCCAACTCACTCCATCCCACTCCTTCCCGCTCTATTCCACTCGATCCCACTCTATCCCCATTCCATACCACTCCATCCTACTCCATCCCACTTCCATCCCACTCCATCCCACTCCATCCCACTCCATCCCACTCCATCCTACTCCATTCCTCTCCATCCTACTCCATCCCACTCCATCCCACTCCATCCTACTCCATCCCACTCCATCCCACTCCATCCGACTCCATACCACTCCATCCCCACTCCATTCCTCTCCATCCTACTCCATCCCACTCCATCCCACTCCATCCTACTCCATCCCACTCCATCCCACTCCATCCCACTCCATCCTACTCCATCCTACTCCATCCCACTTCATCCCACTCCATCCCACTCCATCCCACTCCATCCCACTCCATCCCACTCTATCCGCTTCCATCCCATTCCATCCCTTTGAGTCAAATAAAAACCTTTTCTTTCTTTCTTTCTTTCCATTCCATCCCATTCTATTCCATTCCACTCTACTCTATTCTACTCTACTCTACTCCACTCCACTCCACTCCACTCCAGTCCACACCATATTTGAATAGGTATGTTGTTTCTCTATTCCAAGCTAGATCGCGCTACTGAACTGCGAGCTGCGTGTCTCGGTGTAAACTGACCGTAATTTTACTTCTGGAACACTTTAAATTCAATTATCTTTTGATAGACTGATCCGATTTCAATGAAACAAAAACTAAATGTTACTTCAAGTTACGGTCAGTCGTTATGTATTAAAGTTATCTACATAGCTTTCGTACATTTTACGTGATGCCCGAACAAATAAACATACAAACAGACATACAGACAAACAGACAAACAGACAAAAATTCTAAAAATGCTAGAAATGAGTTCTATTGGTTGTCCTTAAACACGCTGGCTATATTTTTTGAGTTTTTTTTTAATGTACAAAAATTATTTTTCTACAGTTTTATTATATGTATAGACTAGCTGTGCCCGCGACTTCGTTCACGTGGATGTCGGAATTTAACAATGTATTTTTTAATGCGAAGCGTTTAATTCTCGCCACGTATTTCTTTTATAAACCCTGTATTTCGAATTCAAGAATATTTGACGTGTTTGTAATAAACACCCTCTGTTGTTCAGACTTAAGAGGCAGTACCATTTAATTGCTATTGGATAAGAGTAGTTTGTATATCGATTTGAATTCGATATTGTTTAATGAATTAAATGAATGTTGGTATGGAAAAAAAATTGATGGAACCTACTCTAAATCCTATTTCAGCGCGCGTGAACGTAAAGCGACGAAAAGACCCGCTCCACTCCACTCCACCCGCTCCACTCCACTCCACCCGCTCCACTCCTCTCCGCCCGCTCCACTCTACTCCACCCGCTCTACTCCACTCCACCCGCTCCACTCCACTCCACCCGCTCCACTACACTCCACTCCACTCCAGTCCAGGCCACTCCACTCCATTCCATTCATCCACTCCACTCCACCCGCTCCACTCCACTCCACCCGCTCTATTCCTCCCCACCCGCTCCACTCTACTCCACCCTCTCCACTCCACTCCAACCGCTCCACTCCTCTCCACTAACTCCACTCTACTCCACCCGCTCCACTGCACTCGCTTCACTCCTCTCCAACCACTCCACTCCTCTCCACCCGCTCCACTCCACTCCACCCGCTCCACCCCACTCCACCCGCTCCACTTCACTCCACCCGCTCCACTCCACTCTACCCGATCCACTCCACTCCACCCGCTCCACTCCACTCCACCCGCTCCACTCCACTCCACCCGCTCTACTCCACTCCACCCGCTCTACTCCACTCCACCCGGTCCACTCCACTCCACCCGCTTCACTCCAGTCCAGTACCGTACCGCAATATGTTACTTCAATAACACCTCTATTCCAGGTTTTCTTTAAACGCCATCTGCCGTGCGTTGAAATAATTATGTTTAAATTTATTATTTGAATAAGTAGTTTTTCCATTCGAAGCTAGATAGCGCTACTGACCTGCGCGTCTCGGTGTGTACTGACCGTAATTTTACTTCTGGAACACTTTAAATTCAAATATCTTTTGATAGACTGAACCGATTCCAATGAAACAAAAACTAAATGTTACTTCAAGTTACGGTCAGTCGTTGTGTATTAAAGTTATCTTCAAAGCTTTCGTACATTTTACGTGATGCCCGAACAAATAAACATACAAACAGACAAACAGAGAAAAATTCTAAAAATGCTAGAAATGGGTTCTATTGGTTGTCCTTAAACACGCTGGCTATATTTTTTGAGTTTTTTTTTAATGTACAAAAATTACTTTTCTACAGTTTTATTATATGTATAGACTAGCTGTGCCCGCGACTTCGTTCACGTGGATGTCGGAATTTAACAATGTATTTTTTAATGCGAAGCGTTTAATTCTCGCCACGTATTTCTTTTATAAACCCTGTATTTCGAATTCAAGAATATTTGACGTGTTTGTAATAAACACCCTCTGTTGTTCAGACTTAAGAGGCAGTACCATTTAATTGCTATTGGATAAGAGTAGTTTGTATATCGATTTGAATTCGATATTGTTTAATGAATTAAATGAATGTTGGTATGGAAAAAAAATTGATGGAACCTACTCTAAATCCTATTTCAGCGCGCGTGAACGTAAAGCGACGAAAAGACCCGCTCCACTCCACTCCACCCGCTCCACTCCACTCCACCCGCTCCACTCCTCTCCGCCCGCTCCACTCTACTCCACCCGCTCTACTCCACTCCACCCGCTCCACTCCACTCCACCCGCTCCACTACACTCCACTCCACTCCAGTCCAGGCCACTCCACTCCATTCCATTCATCCACTCCACTCCACCCGCTCCACTCCACTCCACCCGCTCTATTCCTCCCCACCCGCTCCACTCTACTCCACCCTCTCCACTCCACTCCAACCGCTCCACTCCTCTCCACTAACTCCACTCTACTCCACCCGCTCCACTGCACTCGCTTCACTCCTCTCCAACCACTCCACTCCTCTCCACCCGCTCCACTCCACTCCACCCGCTTCACCCCACTCCACCCGCTCCACTTCACTCCACCCGCTCCACTCCACTCTACCCGATCCACTCCACTCCACCCGCTCCACTCCACTCCACCCGCTCCACTCCACTCCACCCGCTCTACTCCACTCCACCCGCTCTACTCCACTCCACCCGGTCCACTCCACTCCACCCGCTTCACTCCAGTCCAGTACCGTACCGCAATATGTTACTTCAATAACACCTCTATTCCAGGTTTTCTTTAAACGCCATCTGCCGTGCGTTGAAATAATTATGTTTGAACAATACCCAAAACGTCCCCACCCTTGTAGCACCTTAAAACCTATGTTAATCGAAGGATCATAACCGTCTTATCATTTTATTGTTCTACGGCGAAACTGAAATGTGCATCCAAAAAAAGTTATATCGACATGAAGGAACCGGAATCATCACAATATTATGTTCTCAATCACGATGGTTTTCTCTTTAATTATTGCCGTGGAATGATTTTGTTCGTTCGTGGCTAATTGAGAAGCTCGCGGCTAAATAATTACAGCCGCACAGGCCGATCATTCGGGATAAGCCGCGCTTACCGAGGTCGGTCTGTGGATGGGTAACAATATGTTGTTGTAGTTTCCTCCGTGCCTCGGAAAGCACGGAAAGCCGTTGGTTCCGGCCATCATTGTAGATCTTTGACAGTCTTTACAGTCAGAAGCTCTAAAATCTGACCATTAGTCTTACCATGGGGTATCGTATTAACCAGTTACTGGGTTCTGGAGGTCCGATAGGCAGTCGCTCTATGTAAAATACTGATATTCAGCTGCATCTGGTTCAACTGGAAGCCGACCCCAATATACGAGTAGTTGGGAAAAGGCTAGGAAGGTGGTGGATGATTTTGTTCGGAGTTTTCAAACAACTCTTTGGAACTAAATGGAGACTTCCGCACGGAAACAACTCACAGAGCAGAAAAAAGTTCAAAGAAGAATTCTAATGAATATCGTTATTGTGAAGTAACCATAGACCGTTTTTTAGGAGTATTCAAATAAGTATTTAAAAACATCTTTTTAAATACAAATAAAATCGTTTACTTTTTATCGCAACAAATACAGTATTCGGTGTTTTCAGTGTCTATTGCAATATTGTCCCAGGCACTGGCTAGCCCAACGAACAACCCTACAGTACCAAACGAAACTGACGACATGCGCGCAGCCACCAACTGTCGAAAACCGGTTCCTCAAGAAAGTCAGGAGACCTTAAATTCCCCACAATTCTTCAGTTCATGAAAGGCCTTTCCAAGCGTTTCTTTGAATTTTGCTGCAAACCCCTAATCGCATCGGCCACCCGATACGACCCATCGCGTATTAGTGCAAGTCGCTGGCCCAGGCATACCCTCATCACTCCGCGCACGCCGCAATCGCGGCGGTAAGACCCTTTTTGAGGAATGGCTGGAGAGGCGCCACGGGCGGCTGCTTTACCTTTCGCTTGACGCAGGTCTTCACCGGATACATAAGTTTCGAGAGGTTCCTGTGTCTGATAGGGAAGGAATAATTGACTGGGTGTCATCACTACGAGGTTCGCTCGGAGGATACGGTGCAGGTCTACCCCGCTTGGGCAGAGCATCACCGTGTCCTCACGACGGCGATAGGCGTGCTAGCGAACGAGGCGCCGCGGCCGTGAGGGACAGGACGGCTTGATCTCACAACCGAAAAATGTATTTGTTGTGATAAAAAGTAAACGATTTTATTTGCATTCAAAAATATATTTTTAAATACTTATTTGAATACTCCTAAAAAGGGTAGGTACTTCACAATAACGATATTCATTAGAATTCATCATTGAACTTTTTTCTGCTTCGTGAGTTGTTTCGGTTACCATTTAGTTCCAAAGAGTTGTTTGAAAACTCCGAACAAAATCATCCACCACCTTCCTAGCCTTTTCTCAACTATATTGGGGTCGGCTTCCAGTTGAACCAGATGCAGCTGAATATCAGTATTTTACATAGAGCGACTGCCTATCGGACCTCCACAACCCAGTAACTGGGTAATACGATACCCTATGGTAAGACTAATGGTCAGATTTTAGAGCTTCTGACTGTAAAGACGGTAAAGACTGTCAAAGATCTACAATGATGGCCGGGACCAACGGCTTTACGTTCTTTCCGAGGCACGGAGGAAACTACAATGTCAGATTGTTACCCATCCACAGACCGACCTCGGTAAGCGCGGCTTAACCCGAATGATTGGCCTGTGCGGCTGTAATTATTTAGCCGCGAGCTTCTCAATTAGCCACGAACGAACAAAATCATTCCAAGGCAATAATTAAAGAGAAAACCATCGTGATCGAGAACATATTAATGTGATGATTCCGGTTCCTTCATGTCGATATAACTTTTTTCGGATGCACATTTCAGTTTCGCCGTAGAACAATAAAATGATAAGACGGTTATGATCCTTCGATTAACATAGGGTTTAAGGTGCTACAAGGGTGGGGACGGTGTCCATACATTTTTGAACCTTGTTCTTTATTATTTGAATAAGTAGTTTTTCCATTCGAAGCTAGATAGCGCTACTGACCTGCGCGTCTCGGTGTGTACTGACCGTAATTTTACTTCTGGAACACTTTAAATTCAAATATCTTTTGATAGACTGAACCGATTCCAATGAAACAAAAACTAAATGTTACTTCAAGTTACGGTCAGTCGTTGTGTATTAAAGTTATCTTCAAAGCTTTCGTACATTTTACGTGATGCCCGAACAAATAAACATACAAACAGACAAACAGACAAAAATTCTAAAAATGCTAGAAATGGGTTCTATTGGTTGTCCTTAAACACGCTGGCTATATTTTTTGAGTTTTTTTTTAATGTACAAAAATTACTTTTCTACAGTTTTATTATATGACTGTATAGAATAGATAGATGTTAAATTATTTTGCATACAAAATATGTGTATTACAAGAAAATATTAAAGCTGTTTGTTGCTGAGCCTTTTTTGATCCGTTACTTATTTAATGTAAATTGTGTTTTTTCTACGCATTCTTTTGTGTAATTTATTTTATCACCACTGCTCTCAAAACGGTGAAGGAAAACATCGTGAGGAAATCGGCATGTCCTAGAACCAAAAATTCGAAGACATGACTGTGACATCCACCAATCCGCATTGGGCCCGCGTGTTGGATTATGGCCCACTCCCTCTCACAGAGAGGAGCTCTAAGAGTCGATTTTAAGTTGACAAAAATCTGTCACTTGCTTCCGTTCCACCCAGAGACGGACTCATTTGATTGTTCTTTTTGTACCACACTGTTTGATTTTGCCATATAAAAAAATGTTTTGAGAGAATACGTTACATATTTTATTGTTGTAAAAGATTCACAGCTTTGTTAAGCTTTATTAAGTTTATTATCACGTAAGATTTTTTTTAAGACTTCAAAAGAGGCGCTTCTTGCATTTTACATGCTAATTGATTTTCTAAATTCATAATTATGTGTGTACCTAACACGTTCAATAATCAATACCAGTTTTTTATAGGTCAGTTTTGTATTTAAATTGTACCTTTATTTACTCGTGAAAAAAACTAAAGGCCGTAGTGATTTTTACCAAAGGCCAAACAACATTTGTCGGTTAACATTTTTACACTAACGATATTTACAAAACATTATTTCTTGACTGAATGTACACGACAATATAAAATATTATTAAAATATCAAACGATAGTTTTTTTTTAGTATTTCTATGTATATTAATTACATTAAGTTATGAACTATTCCAAGGACGATTCTAGTTAGGGGCAATAAATATGTTAACCATAGTCAATAAATTACTGTTGTACATTATTTGATTCCAGTAATTTAGCTAAGGAGCTGCGTTCAAACTCGACAATTTAATTAATAATGTTGGTAAAAGCCTCGTTTACTTACCAAGTTTCCTTGCTGTCGAACGAATTGATGCAAAAACGTATTCGAAATTTTCAATGCAATTAAATTGAAAACCGTCGTTAGTTGATTTAATTTATTTTGGGACCATAAATATTAACTACAATATTTATGTTACCTACGAGTATATAGCATTGGAATTCAGTGATAAAATATAATGCATTATTTTTGTGCTTAAATATTTACTGTTATTTACAGTTATCTACAAGTCTAGTTGTTATCTAATATTTTTTTTTCTTCGGTGCATTCAAATAACCACTAAAGGTGAAAGTATAAATCTTGCGCCTGATTTAGCGTCCTGAGTTCGCGCCCATATAGTGATTATGTGCGTCCACACAGAGCCTCGCGAGGCATTTGCCGCGCGAAGCAGCTCGGTTAGTGTGGACGTGTCGATGTCGAGCGATGGAGCGCCCGAGCCATCCAGTGTCGGCTTTTTATTTTGCTCGCGTATATTGTTTCGTGCCTCGGACAAACAATAGGCGCGTCCACACAGAGAAAGCAGCCAGTTGCCTTGACCGGCAAATGCCTCGCAAGGCTGCTCGCTCTATGTGGACCCGACTGGACCCACCTAATGCGCAGCGGCCTAGGTAAGTGGCGGGTGCGGTGGCGGCCGCGAGCAGTGTCCATAGTGACAAGCGAGCTTTTGTTTTTGTTGCGGCGTGCTTCAGGTGTTGCAAACCGGGGGTCGTACGTAAGTTCTAGACAATTTAATTTTAAACCTGTTCATTCTGTAACTAGCTAATAAATAATTTGGCTGATGCCAAGTTGTAAATATTTTGAATTATCTTTCTGTTCCAACACATCGTAGAGGTGAATGGCTTGGATGATGAAAAACAATATGGCTAGAACGGCGATGACAATTACTGGCATAAGGCCTTTAAAAGAAAAGGAATGACATAAACTCGACCTAGAAAATAAGGTTAAAGACATTTGAAAAAGTGACCTCGCTGTGTCTAGCATTTATTATGATACGGAACTATGTAATTATATGTAAATTATACGGTTTCTATTGGTATACCTTTACAGCAATTAGGACTTTATGTAATGACTACAAATTAAAAGGACAGTAATAGTCTTGTATATAAATCATAATTACTTGTAGTTGGATACGACTAGGTCTCGTGGTTAAATACTAACAGCTGCTCGGTTTGATTACTTGCTTAGGTTGGTCTAATGGTCGGCTACAGTTTTCTCTATGTCTAGGAAAATAAGCAGTTGGTCTCGATTGTCGGTTTTCTTCTATGACAGTCATTACTTGTAGGAGGTCATTTAGGCATTCGCCCCGTGCAAAATTCTGATAATTATTTAGCTACATGACGTTAGATTTTACCACGCTAAAAAAAGTAATTGTCAGACTTAAGTATTAATAAATCGAACAACTCTAACTATAAAACCGAAATTGCCAGAAAAATTATTGTTTCTTTCACAATTATTTCATCCAAAAAATCTAGGCTACACCGCTATTGAAAACGTCTAGTAGGTATGTATGTACTCTCTTTTGATACGTGACGTCAAAGCATTCTTGCTTAGTTTGCTCGCGACACATATTTTAACAGACATGCAAAATTGTACAGGTAAAGTTTCAATATAAACTAAAAAAAACCGCAAGTATTTTTATGCACCTCCTCTACTTTTTTGAGAAACAGAAAATAATACAGGAATTATCGTTATTATAACTGAAAAACTATTTTTTGGTAATCAAGAGTATTCTAAGTAAACTAATTAACTATACAGTTTTAAATATGGAATTCGAGATAAATTGATAGTCTGTCAATATCAATTTCCTAAAATTCGTGAAACAAAACGTTAACTATACTCTACACAAATTAAAACAACTATTTGGCCAACTAAATCATCGTTGTCTTAAAATAAAATACCCAACAGAGTTATTAATATTAACTTGATTAATAAAAAGCCAAAATATAAACACAAACATCGAAATTGAACTGATAAATTATTTATATCAGCCAGTTGGTAAAAGAGAACTGTAAATTGTGTTGGAGATCTAGGCAGGAAGTGATAATTTATTTTAATTACAAAATACAGTTAAATAAATTTAACAAACAAGTTATTTAATAGTATGTCAACGATTTCCTACTATTTTTTTTTTCATTTTAAACGTATTTACAACGTTAAAGATCTAAAATTTATTAATATCCCTTAGAGCTGTAACATAATTTCAAAACATATTTATTCATGTTCTTGCTTTTATTTAATTTTATTACTTTGGCATACCTTGTATTGTGTTTGTGTGTCGTTCTACACGGTATTACATGCATTTAGCTCAGTGCTAGTTACTTCTTACTATCTCATATTACTACCATTTCATGTCCTGCCGTGCTCACACCGAAAAATGTACAGGCTCCAGGGCTCCAGCACATCAACTTACCTCAATCTGTCATATTTCTTTAATAGATTTTCATCCATATCAAAATACAGGAAGGTCAATGTTCGGCTGGTAAAATTTAACAGATTCGGGTAGGTTGACCTGCTGGTACAATGCAAACAAGCAAAAAAAAATTGTATAACACTTTGGAATATCATTGCTGATGAATGTAGTAAAAGGTAGCAAAACATACCGCAGTGAAAACCGCAACATTGCAGCTCATGAACAAGGCAGAAATAGCAAATTGATGTGTTAATTGCACATGGGTATTATGGACGGGAAATGGGGTGTTTCATTTCCCACACTATGCTTCAAATATCAGTTATTATCTACTACGGGTACTGCAAAATACATCTACATTATCAATACAGTAAAAGATAAAATAATTTTGTATTTTTGTGCGTAAATAATAAACTGAAAAACTACTAGACCAATTCTTTCGCGTATATAAAGCTGCATAATCAACAAGTAACATATTAAGCTATTTATTTAATTTTATTACTGCACCTGAGCGAATGCCGGGGCAGATCGTTAGTTAGTAAAATTATATATTTCGTCACGAAATACGTCTTTCTACGGTTTCAATCATGTGGAGGTGAGATATTAATGCAGTCGTTGTGATTTGAACGTGGAACTGTTGTGGTTTGAACGTGCGACAGAGTAGCAAACACACTTTTGTATTTTATTTGTATTAGTTAGCTCAAAATCAAATTACAATTGTTTCAAAACCCAAAGTTTTGTCAAGGTTTTTAGAATACAAAAATAATTTTAAGTACAAAAAGTTATCTAATGGCTGCTACACACCTTACGATAAATCGTTACCGATTGAACGGTACAGATAAAACTGCACAGTTTCGGTAGTGCCCACACACCTTCAGACAGGTACTAGAAAACTGTACGATTATTCATTAGTTGAGCCATGGCTTCGACTGACGATGCGTTGGCAGTTGTTGGTTTATAAGGCAAAAACTGAACAAGTGGCCACACACGTTACGATTTATCGATACAGTTTCATCCGATTCCGATTTATCTATCCAAAATTTCATACTGCTCCGTTCAACTGTACAGTCTTATAAAATCGGAAAAACTGTACAGTTTTTCTCATACACACTTGTCGATTTATCGTTGCAGTTTATCTGTACCGACTAATCGTAACGATTTATCGTAAGGTGTGTAGCAGCCATAAAGTAAACACACACTCAACTTTTTGTAAAATTTTCCTTTTATTACATAAAGTTACCTACGGCAGTTCTTTGTCACCAATCGCATAATATCTCAGGGAAAATTTACACGGAAGATATTTAGTACCAAATAAAATCTTCCTATAACAAACGATCGAGTTTCCCATCGAAATGACAGAATATTTTCTCACAACATTTTCAAACGGTAAAAAAGGGACATATCGCATTGAACGTATATTTTTATGCGGTCGCCGTGACATATCGCTTAAGAGCGGGACTACGGGAATACGCGTACTAGATATGACAGTCGATAACGTTAGTGCTTGGCCACAAGCTACACGCGTGTTTTGGAGTAAACATCAGTATTTTTCTAGTCATTTCCCAGCTATTTTTGGAATCGGCAGTAATCCGTCTGAGTGAATACTGAAGCAACCTTTGTAAGGCGGAAGGTGAGGACGCCGTGGCGGCACTCCAGTTACTCCCCAAAGAGGAGTCTTACCGTCGCGATTGCGGCGTACCCGAAAAAGGACATCTATATTCAGGGTGGGTGCTGCCGGACTGATGTTAATAACGTATCACTTGACGTATCGAGTTACATCGCACAAAATTGAAAACGGAGCACAAAACTGGAACTCCGTGTCCAGGAGTCTGTCATGTGGCCATGATGGCACTCACACCAAGGAAGCAAGATCCGCACACATGTCGTCCGACATAAGTCTTATCGCTTAAAGTCGTGAACGAAGCATAAAAGCGAGACTCGCGTCTACTATCGCCGTGACGGCCAGTCACGTTAAGCAGACCGCTCTACGTGACGTGTTTATATCAAGCGGGGATTATCCGCGGCCAACTCGCACGGACTTAACTCAATCATCCGTAATTGGATGAAAAAAGTATACAGTTTATTTGTTTATAGTGGTAAATATAAATCTAATATTTATTTTCAAGAGGAGGAAGGATTTTATTTGAGGATAAAAATTTTTTCGTGTTAAAGAGAGTGGCAATGCGACCTCCAAAATTCTAGGTATAATAAATAATAAAGAATACAAAATGACCCTCCCCAAGAAGGAAACAAAAATTCGTATCGTAAGAAGACGAAATCCGCATCACACTTGGTGGTAGACACCCCTTCAGAGCCTCGTCTGCGTTTCATCCGTGGATGCAGGTAAGCCAATAATTATTCTTGAAGGATTTTCATGCCAACGGCTGACGAATCTACAGTGTGAACACAATTTCTTCGAAAAAAATGTCCTTTTAACTGTCGGTATAATGTTCCTTCCTACTTTTTAGACACCCTCAAAATGGGCGTGAAGCAGTTGCAACATTGGCAACGGGCAAGCGATACTTTCAGTGTTGAAGGCTTTCATAGGCTACAATGACCGCTTTCAATCAGGCGGGCCGTATGCTTGCTTACCACCTTAAGAGGATCGTCTACCGAGCGCTCGTCCATACTAAAAGAGAAAACGTTTTCAAATTTCAATGATTTTTTTGAATGCTTCCTACACAATAAAAAACTAGGTTTATAGGTTTTCTTTTTTTTTTCAAAATTTATAATAGTTTGAAAGTTACAGGCGCCTAAGTTACTTTTGAAAAAAAGAAAACCTATAAACCTAGTTTTTTACTGTGTCAGAAGCATTCTAAAAAATCATTGAGATAGGATAACATTTAGGGGTAGGAAAACGTTTTCTCTTTTAGTATGGACGAGCGCTCGGTAGACGATCCTCTTAAGGTATCAAAAAAAACGCTACCTACCCTAAAACAAGTCTGCTATCATCATCATCATCATAATCAGCCGGAAGACGTCCATTACTGATCAATGGCTGCTCCGAACGACATCCACCACTTGCATCTATCGGTTGCCTTTGACGCCTTTTGGGAAGTCCGGTTGGCCAGACCTTTTTTTTCCGGGATCACGGTTACCTAATAAGACACGCGACCCCGGCAGTCTTTGGCCCTCTATGATGCCCCCATAGAGGGCCAAAGACCGTCAGTTTACTGACAGCTCTTTGAGGCGCGCGTGGATCACGACGCGTTGTCGACCGTGGCATGGTCCATGATCGGACGGCGAGTCATCCATTTCTCGTTATTAGCATGCCCGCGCACTGGTGGATACGTAAGATATTGTCACCCAACTACGGGCTAAATACAACATTATATAAGTACGGAAAAGTATAATATTCTTTTGTTCAAATTATCAGAAAGCTCACACTCTCAAGTAAACCTTCATTATTCGACATCTGGACCTCTAACGCTATACGTGACATGTTTGTACGAAGCAGAGATTATCCTCTGCCAACTTGTACAGACATAACGATGCTCGATAGCTCTAATTATGTCCGGGCCCAATGCTCGGGTAGGTATTTACTTTTTTAATTGCGAATACGAAATAAAGCGGATTAGAAGGGTCGATGTGGTTTATCGCATGAATGATGTTTACATGTGGGTTTTGAAAAAGTACGTACGTTATTTATAAACACGAGCGACAATTTCGGTTATTTGTGTAGCGATTTCTTTAGCAAAAGAAGAATAATTTTGCAAGTTTTTTATTTATTTACAACTAGCTTTTGCTAGCGGTTTCGTCCAAGTTGTTAATAAAAATTGTACTACAAAAAAGGTCCTAATATCGGAATAAAACGTGTCCTTTCTGCTATTTCAGACTATAGTCTAGCTCCATTCAGCTATTTTGATGTGATAACCAAAACGTGGAGAAAACCAAAGTTCCGCGACCGTTTTATTTATTTATTAATAGGAAGCCTTAAGTTCGCAGTGACTGCATAACGAAAATAAACCTTTAAAATTAAACCCTCATTCAATTTTTATTTGCACGATGCAGTCGATTTCCCTTTTTCCCCGTAATCTGGAATAAAAGTTAATGTTTAATGCCATTTTAATGACGTCATCGTCAGTAACACATTAATAGGTATGACCTCAATCATTTCAAGTAAAATGCGGTATGTGAAAATCAAATTCATTTCATTTATAACAGTCTTTCTTTCTCTTGTCAAGTTTCTAGGTTCGAACCCAGATGAACGAAGAACCCAGAGGTACATTTTATTCTGTACTTTGTGTATTTTATGCTTTTCCACGCTTACTGCTCTCAAAACAAGTGAAAGAAAACATCGTGAAAATACCAGTATGACCTAAAATCAAAAATTTTTAGACATTTGACATCTACCTACCCAAAACGCGCCCGCGTGTTGGATTACAGCCCATTGCCTCTCACGGCCTGTGTCCCAGCATTAGAAACATTAGTAACCTATTCACATTGTAATTCTTATATTAGTTAATCTTTATAACAATTCTATACAATGCTTCTTGACTCCGATAAAAGGCGCGAATGCCCTCCTGTCATCGACCGACTTGTGTCTCAGTCATTTTAAACAGTCTGTACCCACGCCTAAACGCATACAAAGTTTATGTCATGATGTAATGACTGTTTCACCACCGTCTGTACTTGATTTGCGTTTTGTTCGCATTGACCATTGACAAGTGTTGTATGCGTTTAGTTTTGGTTGATACTATTATATTACACACATTGTTGGTCTAAAGTCAAAAATACCAATAAATCAATTACAAGTCTAAACGAAGCCTTTTACAAACAAACTAAGTATTTGAACTCGAAAATTGAACGGAGTTATCTATTGAAACAATGAGGAAGCCTTATCTTTTATTAGTAGCAATTAGTACCAAGCACCAATCAAGTTGATTATACTACGATAAAGTTTGATTGTGGATTCACCTGTGGGTCTCGTAAAAGTCTTTGGTAATAAGGTTAAATACGAATTGTACTCTCTAAAACGTAATGCAGATATATTGATGGCTACAGAGCTTGAATTTAATCTATCTTTTCACTATTGATTGATGATTCGATATGTTTCTATAAAAACTATTATAGAATAATATAGATAATTAAATCCATAGTATTTTATAATAGACACAAGCTCTTTATATTCCACCGAAAATTATTAATTTTGGTTCAAAATGCATCTTTAAAGTCAATGTTAAGTTGCATTTTTTATCGATATTTTCACGCCCCTACTTTAATGTAATTGTGTTTAAATAGCACGGATATAAAGAACATGTAATATACGTATAACACGGATATAATATTTTAAAGAGAATATTAAATGATTGTAATGTTTTTCACATCAAAGTAGCCTCATCAAAGCTTCTTTACTTCAGAACAATATTATTCGGAGTAGCCACCATATTTGTTATCAAGTTTTGCAAATGGCTAAAATTGTGTGATCTGAGTCTGTAAATCAGCGATCATCTGTAGTACCTTTACCTATGTCACTTTGGATATTGATAGTTTTTTATATATTTTTTTTAGAACTTCCATTACCTTTCCTTTATCATGAGTGTGTTAAGACACATGATAAAGGTCAAAAATGAGTGTTTCACCCCAGAGAGTACGGATGTAGTTTTAACGCTAATCTGTCAATTTATATAAATCACAATACACGGCGAAGTTATTGATTTTATCCCAAAACTTCGACTTAGATTTTGACTTTAGCCAAAAGACTTATCCAGAGATAAATTCTGTTTGTTTCTATATTATATGCACGGCATCGTTGTGACTGTTCAGATTGATTTTATTATTAGTGGTACGGAAAAACGTCAGCTTGAAATCAATAATCGATATGACGTCTATAATCATCATCATCAGCCTAAAAAATTGCACTGCTGGGACACAGACCTCCTCTCTATGTTCTATGTTAGGGGTTTTGGTTTCCGCACTTAGTCCTTCATGTGGACCATTGTGCGTCTGACCTCCTCTCTCTGTCAGTTAGTCCTTCCTGCCCTGCCCTGGGTAGGAGGACTCATTTAATGATTTTACCACAGCATTTAAACTTGCTCTATACGAAACGATATAGTTGAAGTCACCAAATCAGTTTTATCAAAAGCGACTTCGAAACCGAACAATAATCTCCAATTAATATTCATACCAGTCACATTTAAGAAAAAAACGGTGACCAGAAACCCTACATGCCGCCGTCAACCGCATATCGCCTTGTTTCTATTTGAAAAGGGAACGAAATTGTTGAGAGTCATACAGGGTGAGATGTGGGTCTGCAAATCCTGTCGTTCGGCCCTCGAAACTTTTAGGACAGAATCGGAGAAAATAACGTGTCATGGACAAGACTTAAGAGAGCGGACGATTTGGCTATTCAATTTGTTTTTATTAGAATTTCTGTATGTATGTATGTGGAGGGTTTTCGTAGGATGTGTTGTAATCTTACGTTATTGTCGTTTGTAGATTAAAATCTGGGTCTTGAATGGGTTTTATCCGTCGCTATGAGCTTTTGGTCTGATACTTAACGTTTGGTTGGTATGTATTGTGTTAGTAAGCCTTTTGGAATGTTGGTATTTGTATATTTGGAAGCTATTGTAACGTAACAATTTGTCGTAATGTGCGTCAGATTTTGTTTCAGAAATGTTATTATCACTATCAAAAATGATAGTTAGCAATTAAAAAAATCCACTTGAATATATTCAAATGCTTGCGACAATTATTTATGTAGATGGAAATCATGATATTATGACAATATCATGATTTAATTCAGATTATACGAAAATTTAAATTCGTAAATTTTGGTTAACGTATCAAAAGACAAAATATGGATCAAATACATTTTAATGATCTACAATTTTTTTTAAAGTAAAATAGACTATTTTTACATTTTTAATTTCTTTCAAAATCATCAACACATTTACCAAACCTGCTGAATTATTTTGATGTAACCTTAAACCTCTTATAAAATCTATGAATACGTTGGAAATAAATCTCTTGTCTGTTTGAGATATCGCGTCCGGACGTATTTATCGTAAGCATTCATCAAAGTGCGAGGCAATGTATTATCCATCGAAACCGGAGTATGACTAAGAATCAGAATTTTATCGGAAAACGTGAGAAAAATCATGTTTTCGATACATTTTTATACAATTTTGACGTAGATTGATGGTTTTATTAAAATACTAGCTTTAGTCCGCAATTTACTACGCATGGAATATAGAATCAACTTTGTATATATATTTCAGTGACTTAAAACGTAAAATGGGCCGTACCTATACTCGTATTTTAAGTTTGAAAAAAAAAATTACAGAGGTGAAATTGCATTCAATTCCATGCTGCAGTTTTTGAGTTATGCGTGTTTAAACATACAGATTAAGAGACGGAAAAACTCTTAATAATGTTATTTTGACCTTTGATGCTCAAATAACAATCCCTAATAAGTTTTTTTTTTTTTCAAATCTTTAACACACAGACGTCGGCCTATTACATTTTTATTTTAAGTGTGGAGCAGACCCGGGGTCGCGGTACTTACGAATAACCGTGACCCCGGAACGTAAAGAGCTATTGAAAGAGACCGTGGATTTTATTCAGTACGAGTGTGAAAGTCCCTCCCGCTTTGCCCTGGTTGGGAGGACTCATTTGATGATTTTACCACGGTAAAAAAAAATATGTAAGTACAGCAGATTTTTTGCTGGTTTTTCATTATTCCGGTTATAATGTATCATACTCGTATTTTATGCCTACGCCTTGAGAAGGCTTCTAAATTACTAACGCCGCGTTCTCACCCACACGCTTCAGATGGAGTGTTTAGAAATGTTTGAAATCTTTTTTTTTTCATTTCATTTTGAACTTGCCGTTCACAATGAATTTTAGTATACAGGGTGGAATTTTGTAATGCCACCTGGAGGGAAAGTACTCTTAATTCTGCAGATAGAAAATTTACTCAAAGGAAACATTCCTTTATTTTTTAATAGAAAGCAAACTGCATTCAAAGATTTTCGAAAATTCTCTTCTACCACACCCGGGAATCGAACCGGCTAAAATCTGAAAAAAATATACCCTGTACTTTTATTGCATCGATCGTTAGGGTTAATTCTATGGATGAAATTATAATTATTATTAATTTACAATTTAATTTATTAACATTATTAATTGACGTTAATTTGTAACTTCAGATTTCCTGGTTTTCCTTTCATTTAATTTATCATGTTTGTTAGAGAGATTTCATCCTTACAATTGACCCTAACGATCGATGCAATAAAAGTACAGGGTATATTTTTTTCAGATTTTAGCCGGTTCGATTCCCACCGAAAATCTTTGAATGCAGTTTGCTTTCTATTCAAAAATAAAGGAATGTTTCCTTTGAGTAAAATTTTTTATCTGCATTATTAAGAGTACTTTCCCTCCAAGTGGCATTACAAAATTACACCCTTTATAAATAAAATTTTTAAAAGCGTTGATTCTACGTCAGTTTTGGTTTACATAATTAAAAAAAATACGAGTCTTCTATTGGTGATCGATTTAGTAAAAATTCGATTATGTTATTTGCTAAATTTATTTGGCAATCTATACTAAAATTGTGAAGCTGAAGAGTTTTTTTGACGCGCTACTCTCTGCAACTACCTACTTACTGGTTCGATATGAGAAATAATTTTTGTGTTGGATTGCCCTTTTAATGAAGAAGGCTATAAGGGAAAAGTGTATAAGAAGAGGACGCGAAGTATAATTGAGACACACTCTTTAGGCATACTGAACACAACACTAACGTAGCGCAAGCGTTACCAGGACGTCATTTTTGCAAGCGACCATTAACAAATGGCGTCCTGCTGGCGCTTGCGCTACGTAAGTATCCTGCTGGCGCTTGCGCTACGTAAGTATTGTCTAAGTGTGATTTCCCATGATACTTCGCTTCCCCGTCTTAAATACTGTTCCCCTATAACATCACTCTACAAGCAATAATAGCCGAGTAGAGGATGAAACTGCGGGAAACAGCTAGTAATGTAAAATTACAATAAAAAAAAATCATTAACCTCCCTTCGGCTTTGCCGTAGTCGGGTAGAAACGTGGGCGATACCGTTAGCAACCAGCTATTTTAAAATAACTTCAAATGTCTATTTTGAAGAAATTATTAGAAGTAAGCGGTAATTAGCCTTACGAGCGTTTTCATATTAATTAGTCAAAGCAGTTCATACATTATACATGTTGTATCGAAAAAATATTCCATTGTTTGGACTTTTACACATAATTTTGGATGTCAATGTACTTTTCGAGACAGCAAAAATTTTATTAGCTTTTAACAAAACTTTTTAGTACAAAACATGCCTATTTTTACTTGTGAAGATGGATTGGACAGATGGATATAAATCTGTCATATTTAAACGACTGAAAGGATTTACGTAATTTTACGTAAATCTTTTCAGTTTAAGTGGAGGTCATTGACGTTTCTGCTGTGTTCGTACCGTAGAAGTATATTATATAATACGTTATAATTTTGCTAAAATTATTCTGTCACTCACATACAAATATTTACGCCTGTCAAAGCAACCACTCACGTGTCAAAAAAATACTTCTACTCGTTATTAAAAACCTTATAGGCTTGCGTGACTAAGAAAAACTGAACAAAGCCTAATTTGTTGAAATCGTTCGAGTTATTCAGGTTTTAAAAAGCAATTTACGAGGCGAGCGCAAAAAATAGCCCGTTAACGTCACAAGTTGTTTGGATTTCTTAGAAATTGCTCGCTCAAAGAGGTTTTCTTTGTAAATATTGAGGGTAATTAGATTTATATGCCTCTTGATATGATTTAGACTATCTTTTACTTAGTTTTTACTCTTGAATGAATAATTAGCTTGTTATAAGGTACTTACTTTTGGAAAAGTTTATTTTTCGTTTGAAAATCTTAAAGCCTATTACGACTGTAATTGTTAGAAATTGGCTATTTTTACCTGACAATGGTAAGATGTAGAAGGGTTTTTAAGGCAAATGTTACTATGTAGCTTCCAATTATGTAGAAGATGTTGTAAATTCTCTTGGATACTCCATTGAAAGAGCAGGATATTCCGTGCTGTGCGCGAGAATCATTGTCGTTTTTTCTACCTATAAGTTCTAAAGTCGCTGATAACTCTAATATAGCGAAACAGGGCTAAGGCCCAGTTGTTTGATTAGTAGTTAAATAAGCTGTATGTTGAAATGCTATAGGTACGTTTTTCAAGCTTTGTCTAAATATTCGTAAAAATACGTTTAATAGAAAAAAAAAACACCAGATTTAATAAAAAAATCCGAGTTAAACTTTATAAAAAAGTAAATTTCTGAAAAATACTGTTGTTCTTTTGGTATTTGCCATCGAAATTATCAAGTGTTCCATCATTATTAATAACAAAATGATACTACGTTTATACCCTCAGCAAAGTTTAACTTGAAAACGTAAAGTTTCATGACACCGTTCCGAGTACAGTTAGTTATATTAATAATCCACCCACGCCCACATACCTGTATAAAGCCGGTACTGAACATTAAAGGGACCTCAAAGCGTGAATCCCGAATATTTTGGTGAAAAACATTTACAGACTGAAGTCCGTTCAGGTTTAATTCTGTAGAGTATAAAAAGTTTCCTTGTTTAAGGTTATAATACAATTCAGGATAAAAGTTGAATAATATTGGTACTTATGCTATTTATCGTTTTTCTAATAATACTTTGATTTTCTTGTAAACGTGTCAAGATCTAGACACGTTTAAAATAGATTGGCTGGAGAAAACCGCACAAAGGGGGGAGTGTAAAGTTATGGGGAAGACCTTTGACAACAGCAGTGGAATAGTATAGGTTAAAATAAAAGATGATTTTTGTAGAACTCGTCGGGTCAAGATTTTTCCAATACCCAGTGTATTGGTTTTCGCGGCTCTGGAACTTAATTAAAAGAATCGGCTGCCACTCCATCCAAAGCAGGAATAATGATTTCCAAACCTACAAACAATTAGCGTCCTTTTATAAAAACAGGTCACAAGTAATGTGTGAGACGTACTCCTCAAAATTAAATAATACCTATTGCTGAATTTTCTTTGAGTATGATAAAGTATACCTACTTCATGGATTTTCTTTTTCAAAGTATTTCCTTGAAATAACGTCTTTAAACGTTTCAATTTTTCTATTTAAATTCATTCGTCTACCGAAACTCGGAATAACAGTGCGTAGCGGAATAAAATGATTACAGTTCTCAAACAGAGAAAATTTTAGCTCTTCTACGCACGATATTTGTAGATAAAATTTTACTACCGAGGACAAATTGTTGGTTTTGGTCACAACAGCCTAGATATAATCTAAGTATCTTACAAAGGAATTGTTAAAGTGAACGATACAAACTTATTATGTAGATAACAAGACCTTCAGAACATTCTTTTTTATTTGTACAAAGATACGCGAGTCGTAGCTTCATTGCGTAAAGTTGTTACTGTAAAATGGCGTTTTCTTTTAAAAACTGGATTATACTCGTATTATGTTGTTATCAGAATTATGGTATAAAATTCTTCTATTTTTTTTTTGTTTGACTACTTTATTACCAGTGCCTGATTTACTGAGACAGGATTTAAAGTGAAAATTCATTAATCGAAGTAATTTTAATATCGAAAGTGGGCGATACGAGTTTTCTATTATAATAAAATCGTAGAAAAGCAGTATTTGTGCACGCTAATCTTCGGAACTACTGGACGGATTTGGTTGTTTTTTTTTTGTTGTATAGGTTTTAAGTCTGGGCAATTTATAGGCTATAATTTATGTTGGAAACTTGAACACCTGATGCAGAACTGCAATAGACCAGCTAAACTATAAGAGATACAAAAATAGCGCCATAGCAAAAATTGTTCCAAGTGATGAGCATTTTCTGCTGAGAGAATAAATTTGAAGATATGGAACACCTGATGTGAAACTCCAAGAGCCCAGCTACACTATAACATATACAGTAATGATGTCTTAGCAAGAGTTGTTCAGCCTGATGAGCACTCTCTGTTGTCGTATAAAAACTGAAGATCTGGAACACCTGATGTGTAACTCCAAGAGCCTCGCTACACTATAATAAAAATATATACTCGTAGGAATGACGTTTTAGCAAGAGTTATTTACTCTGACGGACATTTCCTGTTTACTTACAAAAATGAAAGATCTGGAACGTCTGGAATCATCGTGCGCGTCCCGTTGTTTTCCCGTCCTCAGGCTCTTAAAGTTTGACATCAGACGTTTCAGATCTTCGATTTTGACGACCCCGTTGCCGCTGGCATAAGCAACAGGATCCGCGTACGAAGTAGCGGGCAGAAGCTAGTCTGTTAATAAAACTTTTTATATCAATAACTAAAATGCCAGACTTTGCATAAGAGTGAGCAATGCTCGACGTAGAAAAAAATATATTTTAGAAAATACTCGAACTTCAGAGATTTTATTCGATTTGGGTTTATTTATACATACTTTTTGTTTCGTGGGGAATTAAATTTTGTGGTGAACTTACAACAATCCGATTATTCCACGTGCACAAGTTAACTAAATCTGAACTATAACTTCGATGAATATTGTAAACCAATCCGTTTAATAATTATATATTCTAAACACATGTTCGTCGATACGAGACACGAAACTGCAAACCCAAGTATGGATGAACAGACTACTGAAATATTGAACAGAATTTAAATGCTATGGTTCATTCGATTTGGAACATATAGTGGTTTCTAAGTTTTTGTGAATCGAATATGATTATGTCTTGAATTTAAGCTTAGTTTAAGGATTTATGTGAAACTAGTTTGTGAATGCGAATTCGTTCATTTGTAGTTTTCGCATTCACTCCACTGCGTCGCAGATTTACCACCTACCGCTTCTATTACTTTTTACAACTTGCTAATATGCATATTTTCAATATTGTCAAACAGACAGGCGTGGCGAACGCGAAGCGAGGCGTTTTTGTTTGTAATGTATGGAATTGTTTGAAGCCAGTCACATAGACTACCGGATCGCTTTCCCTTTTCCATGTGACTGGATTCAAACAATTCCATACATTACAAATAAAAACGTTTCGGATCGCATTCGCTTCGCTTGTCTCTATGACAATAGCTCAATGCCTTTGTCAAACTGAAAAGCGTGCCGAAGCGTTTTTGTTTGTAATGTATAGAATTGTTTAAAGCCTGTCACATAAACTATCGGACCGCTTTCGCTTTTTTATATGACAGGATTCGGATCGCATTCGCTTCGCCCTGTCTGTTTGACAATAGCTTTAGGGATAAAGTAGCTTTTACACAGAAAAAAAAATAGAACAAGATCATTCATTTATTATATTACTAGTGTTTGCCCGCGGCTTCGCTTGCGTTAATTTCGAATTTGAGAAACAATACGGATCATTTAAGTGGCGCCATCTGGAATATGAACGTATTTGTTTTTTTTTTCTCGGCAACAGCTCTTCTATTTTTCGGGATGAAAGACCCTTTAACCGTGTCTATACTCCTGACAACGTATATGCAAAATTTTGGGACGATCGATTCAGTAGGTAGTTTGCGTGAAAAGGTAAAAAACAAACATACTTGCATTCATAATATTAGTTTAGATCAATAATGTCATACCTACGTAGGTACCTACTGCCTGGGCTTCCTCCCAAGGTGTTTGATGGGAGAAATTGAAACAGCCAGGTCAAGTTTTGAACTCATAGGTGTGGATGTGGATCACTGATCCAGCAGTTTGATGACCCCAAGCCACGTTTATTATCCATAGATGCAGTGCTTACACCCTAGGACCCGTTACAATAGTGGCAAGAGGAGAGGGTTGCCTTGTGTTGATCTGAGTTGCCGAAAATTTATACATCCATAGTACTTATGTATCGGCGTGCGAATCTTAACACCGCGATTCAGAAATTATCTCAAATAAAAAGCACCATCTATCGACAATTAATGAACTATTTTGTCTGATTCGCGATTAAACAAAAATAAATTAAACACAAAATAATAGAAACACTGATTGCCTTCGAATCTTTCAAATTCCTACGCCTCGAAACAATTACAGTTTAAAAAAAACCAACTTACTACCTACAATTTAAAATCAGTGTAGATTTATATCCTAGAGAACTATTAAAAAAAAATGTAATGAATTAAAATTGCGAATAATATTGAAGTAAAAGTATGCACATTTTTTTTTATTATTTGAAACTCTTAGGACAAATAAAAACAAAAAAAGTGAAACACAAAAAGGGAAAAAGAAAATTGCAAGATTTGATCCTGAGACCCCTTGCACGAAAGTCAAGCAGGTTACCAACCAGACTGGCTAGCACGCTGACAGTTAGTTTTCAAATAGCGGTTCTTATACAAATGTCAACAATGACTGAAAATCAACATATTATAACATTGCTAATCCCCCAAGGAGAATAGCGTGATTATACATATCCTATTAATTGAAGAGCAGTTTAAGGAATATTTGAGGAAAAATTGAATAAATAATATCCAGTGGTTTAGCTTCCAACTCCCAACAAACACTTGAAAATAACAAAATTCAAAATTGCTTATCTCCCAGGGCAAATAGCGTAATTATACATAGCCTATTAACAGAAGCATATTATTAGAAATATTTGAGGAAAATTTGATCGACAACTTTACAGTAGCTTAGGAGATAGATCAAATCAAAAAAACATAAAAAATTTCGAAAAAAAAAAAAGTTGATTTGGCATCAGAATCGATCCCTTATCTCGAAAAAAATACAAAAAGAAAAAAATATTCAATGTACAGGAATGACAGCTCTACGATTTTATTTTATGTAAAGAAAACAACATTGTACTTTGACATAAAGATTTTATTTTTAGCTTGGTTTTATTTGAAGATACAAAACTACCTAAAGAATGTACAGTCACGAGCAATAACATAGAAACGACCTTAAAATTTAAAATAATGTAACAATTATTAAATTGCAAAAAAAAAGTATGCCAACTGTGTCCAATAATAATGCAAACGTTAAATCAAGTCAAAATTAACTACACATTTTTATCAAAATTTCGTTAACGATAGATTGCCAAAAAATTATATTAACTTTAAGTTACATAATTATATACCCAAGAAAATTACAAAAACATGTAAACAGTACAGTTTCGAAATTATGTAAACAATTACAAAGCAGCAGTTTCAATCTGCTTGAGCTCGGAAATAATTCACAATTTTCAAAAACATGTAAACAGTACAGTTTTAAATTATGTATACAATTACAAAACAGCAGTTTCAATCTGCCTGAGACCGGAAATAATTCATAATTTTCAAAAACATGTAAACTTTACAATTTCGAAATTATGTAAACAATTACTTACAAAGCAGCAGTTTCAATCTGATTGAGATCGGAAATAATTCTCAATTTTCAAAAACATGTAAACAGAACAATTTCGAAATTATGTAAACAATTACAAAGCAGCAGTTTCCATCTGCTTGAGATCGGAAATAATTCACAATTTTCAAAAACATGTAAACAGTACAGTTTCAAAACATGTAAACTTTACAATTTCGAAATTATGTAAACAATTACTTACAAAGCAGCAGTTTCAATCTGATTGAGATCGGAAATAATTCTCAATTTTCAAAAACATGTAAACAGAACAATTTCGAAATTATGTAAACAATTACAAAGCAGCAGTTTCCATCTGCTTGAGATCGGAAATAATTCACAATTTTCAAAAACATGTAAACAGTACAGTTTCAAAATTATGTATACAATTACAAAACAGCAGTTTCAATCTGCCTGAGACCGGAAATAATTCACAATTTTCAAAAACATGTAAACAGAACAATTTCGAAATTATGTAAACAATTACTTACAAAGCAGCAGTTTCAATCTGCTTGAGATTGGAAATAATTCTCAATTTTCAAAAACATGTAAAAAGAACAGTTTCGAAATTATGTAAACAATTACAAAGCAGCAGTTTCCATCTGCTTGAGATCGGAAATAATTCTCAATCCACCCGGGCAAGGTCCATGATCTGACTGCGAGTCACCCATTACTCGCCGTCCGCATGCCCGCGCCTACGGTGGCCGGAAGTCACCTCGCGACGTCGAGCCGATGCCGCCCGTGGGCATCTCCCGCGGTGGCTATGTTGTAAGGTTGAGGCTGTCTTCTCCGTCACGGAGCCTGCCTCCTCCTCCGCTTGCTTGACTGCTTCGCTGAAGAAGGCGATCGCTTCCCATTTCGTCTCGCCCTGCAGCATTATATTATCAGCCTATTGCCGTCCACTGCTGGACGTACGCCTCTCCCAAAGAGCGCCAGCCGGGAGGGTTGGCGCTGTCCTTGGCAGTCCGCATCCATCCGCTGCCAGCCACATTCTTTAAATCATCGACCCATCTGGTCGCAGGGCGTCCTACACTACGTTTACCCATTCGCGGTCTCCACTTTAGCACTTGTCTGCTCCTTCTTCCATCTGTCCGTATACAGACGTGGCCGGCCCACTTCCACTTCAGCATGCTAATTCTAAGCGCAATGTCGATTACTTTGATTGTCTGGCGAATGAATTCGTTCCTTATCCTATACGGCAGAAAAACTCCGAGCATTGCTCTCTACAAGGCACGCTGAGCAACCTTGAACTTGTGGACTAGGCCTACGGTAAGTGTCCACGTTTCGGCTCCGTAAGTTATTACGGATAAGACACACTGGTTATAAAACTTGGTTTTGAAGGATTGTAGGATCGATAATTCGAAGATATGACGCAGCTTCCCGAATGCCGCGTAGCCCAAGCGTATCCTTCTGGTTGCTTCCTTCTCGAAGTTGTGCCGGCCCAGTTGTATACTTTTTTTCTAGATATAACTATGTATTCTTGCACAACCTCGAGGGCAGCACCATTTACAATACTACAGGTATTGGATTGACATGACCCATTGAACGTGAGTTTGGTTTTGTCTAAATTCATTCCGAGACCCACATGCCTTGAAGAATCGTTTAGGCTGTTCAGCATTACTTCCAGCTCTTTTCCTCCTACTACCATCCGCAAATCAGAGGTGCGAGATGTACTGACCGTTGATATTTATACTACGTCCTTTCCAGTCTAGCGTCTTGAAAACGTCCTCCAACGCGTTTGTAAACAGTTTCGGAGAGATGACGTCTCCCTGTTTTTCCCCTCGACGCAGTTGGATTGGTTTTGTGCTGTGTTCATGTACTTGGACGGTCATAGTTGCGGCCTTATACAGACATCTCATTACCTCAACGTAGCGATAGCCGATGAGGCATCTCTGCATGGATCCAATCATCGTATGCATCTCTGCCCGCAGCATGGCCTAGACCAATGCCGGGCGCGAGAGGTCACCGTCTATCGCTTCCGTGAGGACACGGCGGTGCTCTGCCCAAGTAGGGCAGACCTGCAACGCATGCTCCACTGATTCCTCTGGGCGATCCTTGCTGTGGTGACACCCAGGCATTTCGTCTTTCCCTATCAGATACAGGAACCTCTCGAAAGTTTCGTCATAATTCCATCTGTTTCAGAAGGAATAAATGCGCAATACGGTAGGTTTCTTGCTATCGTGCAGTGCAGCTAGATAAATATTATCTGTGCTATTATGATTTATTGAAGTAACCGACCACTATTTATTTAACAATCTGTAATGTATTCATCGCATTGTATTTTTCACTCAGCGAGTTACATTCAGGGTTTCTCCTAGAGATACGATCCGAAAAAAAAAATACAGAAATGAACAAAAGCATCAGACATAGCTTGGACTACTAGCAATAGACTGATGATTATTGTATTAGTCATCATCACTGAATTAGTCCCATTCAGAAACCATTGTATTCCATGAATAAATTTAATAAAAACAGGAAAGTAGATATAGGTACCACTATCAATGTCATTTTAATGTATCCATGACAATTTCAATAACACGTACACAATTTCTATTACATGTTTACATATTTTCGATATTGTCATGGATACTTTAAAATTACATTAGAAGTGTAAACTTTTTACTGATATTGTTTCGTTTATATTACTATGACAGCAATGGTTACCCAGTTTTGACACAGTTTGATGGTTAGGTTAATTAGAAAACCATGTTGTACACATATTTTTTGAAAAGTACAAGTTTAGATATTTTAGAAAATGTGACCAATGTATATATATTATTGCTCGTGACTGTACCTTATTTTAGAAAGTAAGAAGGGAATTATAAATAGGTCGTTTGATTTATAAATCTGTGATTTACAAACAATAAAATCTCAAAGAATTGTTTTTCATTTCATAAAAAAAAATATTCTCTAAATGAACATTACTTTTCATAAGCCCACTAAAATTAAATTATTCAAAACATAAATCCAAGATTAAAATTAGAGTACTTACAGAGAACAGCCCTTCTAATGATTATTTTTCAGCAAAGTACTGAAACTTTTAGCCAATTCAAGTTAACAGTCTACTATATATTTCAGATTTAGCTACCTTTCATAATAATTATTTCATGAATCCACGGACATTAGAAGGATAGGTCCATAATAATAATGTTCAAGTGAACTGAATTATTACAAAATATTAAAAAGTTTCCTGAAAGCTTCTGCCTCCCAAATGAAATAGGTCGTCCCGGTGACCGCTTCGGGATGAAAAAGTTAGGTAATATTACATTTTATCCGACCACGATGAAACCGAAAAGGCGGGGATGTGTTATAACAAAAAAGTGTAATTTTTAATTCATTGTAGGTAAGATTATTACTATAAAAATGCGATAATTTGTGTTAATGCATGGTGAATTGATGTTTGTTTCTATTAGAACTTATTGATCGAATTTGGTTGACGCAGACTTGGTTTGTAAAATTCAATAATGGATTAGTACAGGAGCTGCCAGTGGTAGCCCAATGATGACGACACCTAATTACGAGTGGTAAGGTCAAGAAATCGAACTTCTTATGAGTATTTATCTCGTGGGTTCGAATTCAGTCAGGCGCATTTCTTCGTCTAATTTGTTTGGCACTGCTCTTGAAACAGTGAAGAAAAACATGCTATGAAAACCGGCATGCTCTGTAGAGTTTTACGGTTCCGCAAACCCGTGTGTGAAACGGAATTCTCGATATTATACAAACCTACCGAAACAAAATAGGTACCACCTTCTACTATTACGTTGCCATTCTATTATCAAATTCTCAAATGTTCAAATCAAATAGCTTGTAAATATTCCTATACTCTTAGATAACAAGTACGTAGTTAATAAAAGCACTCAATTAAACCACGCCCTTACGATATAAGTTTTCCTTACTAATTGGGTCCTGAAGATCACATAACAGTTGCTTCGTGTAAAATAGTGATATTATACACTCAGCAATGTTTTGATTGGACTATAAGCCGATCCAATACTATATACAGAAGAAGCTAGGTTGCTTCTAAAGTAGGTGGTAGTTGCCGACAACTTTGTCAATATTAGTAAAGTTTTCAATTTGGTAAATGGGTATGTTCGAAGTTATCTAATCAATGTTATAACATATCAGAAAATTATTTGTTGAATGAGATGGTTTACTTAATATTTTAATATGCTTACATCGCCTACTAGTTTATCAATTTACATTTTGTTTGTTGATCGATTTACGTTCAGCATTAAGTTAATTAATTTAATAAATGTGAAAATAAGTGTTCAAGTCAAAAGTGTATCAAGTAAATTGATAAACTAGTAGGCGATGTAAGCATAGACCGCATCATTGCTTATGATCCCGCGGTGGTGCACGCCCGCGGCGACGGACGTCGCAAGACAATCTCCGGCCACCGTAGGCGCGGGCATGCGGGCAGCAAGTAAAGGGCAACTCGCTGCCCGACCATGGACCATGCCCGGGTCGACGGCGCGTTGTGTCCCACGCGCGCCTCAAAGAGCGTCATCATAATGACGGGGCCCCCCTCTCAGAGGGCCAAAGCCTGCCGGGGTCGCGGGATTATTTCCTTACCGTGACCCCGGAACATAACAGGCTACTGAAGGACACCGTGGATTTTAGTCAGTAGAAGTCTGACAGTCCCTCCCGCCCTGCCCGGGGTTGGAGGACTCATTTGATGATTTTGCTACGTAAAAAAAAAAAAAAAATCATTGCTTATGATTAGGAAAGATAAAGGTCAAACGCGAGCTTTGAATAAAAAAGTAATAAAAAGTTTGTTGCAATTTCAGAACCTAAATGGCTAAACAAACTTCTTTATTCTAAGATACTATTTTATTTATATTGCTGTTGAATGATTATTTCAATGCGAGAAGCGCACTGCGCAAAAACTAGTGATAATTCAAAAAATGAATGATCGCATTTCTGAGTAATAAGTCATCTTTAAATCAGTAGGTATATCCTGCTATTCCAGACAGTTTAAATAAATATTGTTCTGGGTGACAGCATACACCAATTAATATCAATTGAGAACAATGCAGTGAAGGATATTTCTTTATATTTAAATTGGACATGCAGACGAAATGTGCAAAAAAAGATAAACAATTTAATTTAAGCATTCTTCATTCTTGACGTTTTCACATTCATTGCGCAATAATAGCAAACACAAATATGGGGTGACTGGCAATTAGTGTACGATACTTAAACAGGTGATTGTGCTCATGATAACAAACAATTTTTATTATGGGAGCAAAGCCGAAATCGTGAAAAAAATATCAGCTGTTCAGTACATTAGGCAAACATAAATGTACTGAACAGCTGATTTTTTTTTCACGATTTCGGCTTTGCTCCTTTAATAAAAATTGTTTGTTATCATGAGCACAATCACGTGTTTAAGTATCGTACACTAATTGCCAGTCACCCTATATACATACATGGGCACATGATGATATAGAAGAAAGAAGACAATCATCATCTTCACCTGCCTAGCGTTTTCTCAAAGGCACGGTTGGCGCAGTGGTTGTGCGATCGACTGCTGTACAGCCTGTCACTGGTTCGATCCCCGCACGGAATTTTTTGAATGACCTACAAATAGTTGTTCCGGATCTGGGTGTTTGAGTATTTGAGTTTCTACGTTTGTTAACGCACCGACGACATAGTAGAGACTCGTAGTGTAGGGCAACGTTATTTAAAAAAGAAAAAACGTGTGGCACTCGGGGACTGCCGCGTTAAAGCTATTGCATAGCATTAAAAAAAAGGGAAAAAATATCACCTACCGTGAATACTTAACGAGAATATCATCCCATTCCCCCCATTACACAACACGTTGCTCTATGGGAAGTTACTTTACTAATTAGGCTATTGTCAGCCACGTTAATCAATTGAAAATTTTATTCATTTATGTTGACATGACAGATGTCGGTTGTCGCAGTAGCTGAGCGATTGGACTGCTCCGCTGCGTGTCGCGGGTTCGATTCCCGCACAGAGCAAATATTTGTATGATCTATAAGTAGTTGTTCCGGGTCTGGGCGTTTGTGTATGTGGGTTTATATGTTTGTAAACGCACCCACGATACAGGAGAAATGCCTATAGTATGGGGAAAAAAGATGTCATAACGACATTTGATATGACTCAGTAGTGGCATATATAGAATCGGTTTAGCAGCTAGTCTACACGAATACGTCTAGTCGCACGCACACAAACACCGTGCCGAAGTCTGCCGAACTGAAACGACGTTAGACGATGCACGGCTTTCAACGCCGCACCGCTTTACCGGTCGGAGCGGGGGGTATTAGGTTTATTTTCGTTACGGAATTTCTTGAATCGGTCGCCGCGCTCAATACCCGCGATAAAAGCTCAAAAGAGAAAAACAAACTATGTCGGCTCCCAGTCGAACAGGATGCAGCTGAATATCTTTTGGAATTTGACATGGAACGACTGCCTATCTGACATCTACAACCCAGTAACTGGATAATACGACACCCGTTGATAGGGAGGAGTATTAATACTTTTCTAACTATATTCAGTGTTGAGTATGAATCTTTCTTTTTTGTATATAAGCATGATTGTGACCTCTGATGTCAGAGTTTAATCAACTCTGCCGCCTCTGGGATTCCCAAAGATTACACATATACCTAAGGTTCTGTTACGATACTTTCATTTACTATGATTATTTCAGTAATGTTGGAGGATTTCAAGGCATATTTACTTTCTAAGTCTCTATCTAACGCCGGGGTCGCGGGACTTATCGAATTACCGTGACCCTGGAACGTAAAGACTATTGAAGGACACCGTGGATTTTAGTCAGTACGAGTCTGACAGTACCTCCCACCCTGTCCTGGGTGCGAGGACTCATTTGATGATTTTAACACGATAAAAAAAAGTCTCGGTCTACAACGCATTGGTAGTTGCCCAGGCTTGCTAATGGTAGCCATACACCATCCTGCCTATCGAACGATCGATTTGACGCTTGCAATTGTTTCAAATTGGCAGTTCGTCCATATACACCATATACCATACTGCCTATCGTACGATCGATTTGACACAACGTCAAATCTGCAGCAGCGATGCCAACTTAGCAACTTTATAGCTAGATCTAGCTATTATTCGGTGACCGATAGCTACAAATTTATAAAATTGTAGCTGTCGTCACCGAATAATAGCCAAATGCATCACTGCTGCCGATTTGACGATGTGTCAAATCGATTTGATGACCTATCAAATTGGCATGTCATGCCATCAAATTGGCATTTTTAAACAATTGCAATTTGAAACAATTGCAAGCGTCAAATCGATCGTCGATAGGGAGGATGGCGTATGGCTACTATAAGCTTGGTCCTGAGGCCTTTATTAGAACTTAAAGAAGAAAAAAAAAACAAAATAAACGAGAGATAATATCTACTCACTAATCGATTATTAGTAGAATCTAATTATAATAATGCCTCAACTAAAACGCTGTATGTATTAGAATCGTGTAACATCTAATGCCACGTTTTCGACTAACTTTGTAAAGTCCACAATCGGATTTGTACCCAGCGTCACACGATCGCTAAGCTTTTCAGCTTAGTTTAGTTGCACATGCACATGTTATTACTGAGCACATTATTCAGGAAAATGTGGGGAAAGTTTTGAGCATGAATTTCAACAGAAAGAGAAAAGGAATGGATGAACTGTGAATAATCATGTGGAAAAAGATTTTTTTGAGTCTATCCGAGTTTCGGAACTACTTGTGTCAAATGATTATTTAATTTAATATAGTACAGTGGCACAGAAATGTAAACGGTAACCGATGGACAGTCATTTTGATCACTTACCAACTCAAGAAACAAAAAAGCGAGACAGATGCTTAATACCCTAGTACCTATGCAGAGTAATACATAGCTACATAAAATTATGTTCTTTTGCTGTTAGGGTTGGCAAAATAAACATAATGCCACCTGGTACGTTCTTATCATGTTCCTTTAAGAGCGTATATTCCGAAAGCTGGCAACATCGCAAATGGTTGTCAAATATTAACAAGTTTTAATTAATTTTGCATTGTTACTGTATGAAAATAAGAAATATGGCTCTGTAGTGCACTGAAAAATTGATAAGGGAATGCAATAATTAATATCGTAACACCAAATATACAGTTTTAGATGTAGAAAAAGCATTTGGAAGCTTTCCAAATGCCTTTTATACACCGGAAACGGTTACAACATCAAATTCAGTCTTTTAATTGCATTCCTATATCATTTTTTTTGTGCACTACAGAGCGATATTTCTTGTTTTCATACAGAAAATTTGCCAAATTAATTAAAACTTGTAATTATTTGACAGCTTTTTGCGACGTTGCCAACTTTCAGAATACGCAGCCTTAAGTACATATTATCCTAATTATAAATGTAAAACTTTAAGTCACACATCAGCTAGATCGATTTGTGTTTGTATAAGAGCCTTTGCACACCACGTTTTTTAAACGCGCTGTCGACCCGCGTTTGTAGCGATACAGACGCGATGCGCACGCAAGTCAGACGCAGCCTGTCTGATAAAAACGCGCCGTCGACGAATGGCGCGTTTGAAAAACGTGGTGTACTTAGGGCCTTATATGTGCACATTGAAACGTAATACGTTATGAAACGGGCACTGTGAAACAGACAATGGAAATCTTAAAACTTTTGAATAACATTGGTTTTTCTATGACAGGGAATGAACTGTTATGTTGGTTATCTATTGCGTTGGCTCATGCTTTTTTATTATATTCGCCACTGTTAGACGTCAAAAATATGACCGATATAATTAAAAAACATCGGAACAATCTGAAGCAAAGTCGACAAAAAAAAACACGACACAGTTTTTAAACCTCACGCCGAATAAAAAAAGAAGCGAATTTAAGATTTTTTGTCTTTCCTCCCCCGAGTCCTCACCTTGTATAAATCATTCTTATCTAAATGCTACACCGAATGATACATTTAATACCAATACTAAAGCCAAAAGATTACGGACAAAACGACTTGTGACATGCCAAGACTAAACGACCTCTCCTCATAGATTTGGGTTAACGACGAAATGATTTTACGAATCGCTACCTTCTATAATAATCGAATATTTCCCGGAATAGGCAATTAGATCGTCATCTCCATTCCATTGCGGGGATTATGTTGTATGAAATTTGAATAATTTTGCATTGTGATTTGACATTTTGAGGGAATAAACAGCAGTTCCGTAATGCGCAAGCAATATGCTGGGGATTTCATTTTCTGACTATTTTCGTCAGCGAATTTAGCTGGTGCTGAAACCAATGCTCGATGCATTTTCGTCGAACACTGTTCTCTGATAGATTTCTAATTTATCAATAATATGTATGTATTTAGAAATATATAAATATGTTTATCAGTTGGCTAGTACCCATAACACAAGCTCTGCTTAGCTTGGGACTAGTTGGCGTTGTGTGATAGTTGTGGAATATTATTATTTCTAAAATCAGATCTTTACGCCTACATAGACAGTTGTTTAGGTACACTACCAAAAGCCGGTCGCTTTTACTGCGAACTTCTATGAAAAAGCCGCCTAATTTTAGTGACAGAATGGTTCTATACAACATAGTGAATGAAAATTCTTCCGAAAATGGTGTCGCTACCGCCTGTTGCAGTACGTCGTATTGCTGCTGTCATTACTACGTTCAGCTTAACCGTTTCCGGGATCTTGTATCAATTCGTATGAACGTTTTCTCTTATTAATAAAACCATTTATCGATATTACTGCCATTTCCCCCTTATAAATACATCGGCAGCACTTATTGTAGCTATTTTATCAGTTCAAAATATCGCTGAACCTCAATAGCTCTTTGAAGCCAAACCCTAAAATGGTTATACCTGACTGAGTCCTCCCTACTGAGTCTACCTAGCTTTTTCTGAACTATGTTAGGGTCGGCTTCCAGTCGAACCGGATTCAGCTGAATATCAGTGTTTTTTACATGGAGCAATTGCCTTTCTGACTTGCACAACTCAATAACTGGGTAATCCGCTGGCGGGTAACGCAAACACATACACTTCTCATCAAAAAAATCGAAACACTTTCGTTTTTATTGTTTTTGTCCTAATTTTTTACAAAAGAGAATTAATTCCATGAAAAAAAAACATTACTGTGTAGCTGGCAGTTTGGTCATTACAGTAAGAAGAAAAAAATCAAAATTCGAAATAATTTCATTTGTTTATCCTATAAATGAAATTAATCACTGTTTTGAGACAAATGTGTATTTAGGGTTGGAGTACGTTTCTCGTTTAAAAACTAAAAATTAGCGCTTGTCTTTAAACTTTCTGTTTCTTATTTCATTTACTGTGACTTTGGGACGTCTGAAAAAACTTTTTTTTCTAAAACATATGGATACTTCGCCCGCAGAAGCCGCCCAAGTGGTGGCATTGCTGGATTCTGGACTTAGTCAGCGTGTTGTGGCTGCAAGATTGCATCTAAGCTTATCATCTGTTCATAGAGTCTACAAACGCTATCGGGAGACTGGTTCGTTCACGCGCCGTTCAGGATCTGGCAGGAATCGGGTCACTTCTGAGCGAGATGATCGATTTATTGTAACAACTTCTTTACGAAATCGACGCCTTAACGCTTTTCAACTGCAGCAGCAGCTTCGCGTTGTACGAAGAGTAGCTGTAAGTGACTCTACAATAAGAAGAAGGTTGAAGGAACGCGGATTGGCACCGCATAAGCCAGCGAATGGGCCGAAATTAACTGCAGACCATCGAAGAGCGCGCCTTAACTTTGCACGCGAGCACCTAACTTGGTCATACCTTCAGTGGAGCAAAGTACTGTTTTCTGATGAGTGTAAAATTATGCTGTATGGTAACGACGGAAGGAACAAGGTCTACAGAAGAGATGGAGAACGCTTTGCACAATGCTGCATTGAAGAAAAGGTCAGCTATGGTGGCGGTTCGTGGACGGTTTGGGGAGGAATCAGCGCCGACGGTAAGACAGAACTTGCCTTTGTGTCTGGGCCACGGCTGCCTGCACTAAACTCTCATCGGTACATCGAACAGTGTCTTGAACCTCATGTGATGCCCTATGCACATTTTATTGGCAACGACTTCATATTCATGCACGACAATGCTAGAGCTCACACCGCGGGCGTCGTACGAGATTATTTTACCGAAGTCGGTATCTCCATTATGGTATGGCCAGCAAGAAGCCCGGACATGAATCCCATTGAACATCTATGGGATGAATTAAAGAGACGAATTCGAGCAAGAGATCCAGCCCCAGAAACACTTAGCCAGCTGCAAAATGCAATCCAAGAGGAATGGGATAATATACCACAACATGTGATCGTGACTCTCATCCGATCGATGAAGAACCGTATGGAAGCAGTAATAAGAGCTCGCGGAGGGAATAAAAGTTATTAAATAAACGTTTCTTATGGCTGCTACACACCTTACGATAAATCGTTACGATTAGTCGGTACAGATAAAACTGCAACGATAAATCGACAAGTGTGTATGAGAAAAATCGAACAATCTGTACAGTTTTTCTCATACACACTTGTCGATTTATCGTTACAGTTTGAACTGTACCGACTAATCGTAACGATTTATCGTAAGGTGTGTAGCAGCCATTACATTTTTTTTTTCATTTACGCGTGTTGTTTTACCCATTTCCTTCATATTCCATACAGGGTAAAAATTACTCATTATACAAAATACGAAACCTATGAAGACTTAATTTGAATTTAGAACATTAACATTAGGATTTAAAAACCTCATACTACTCACTATTAAATGACATTTTACATTTATTCCTAAATATACACATTTTTCTGATAATCCTTATCAAATCATAAACTGCGAGGTGTTTCGATTTTTTTGATGAGAAGTGTAGTTTTTGACTAAGGTGCACCAAGTGCGGACGGGGCGGGTGAGCGGAAATGTAGTCTGTTTCGTGACCCGCCACCCACTCTCGCTGCCCGCCCCGCGCCACTGTAATTGCACACTAAGACTGGTTGTCAAATTTAAAGCTTCTGAATAACAGTACTGACTACTATAGATCTACAAATGCTTTACGGGACCAACGGTTTTACGTGCTTTCCGAGGCATGGAGGAAACTCGCTATGATAGATGGTCAACCATCTACAAACCAACCTTGGCAAACGTGGCTTCACCTTTGAGATTGGCCCGTGTGACTATACGATTCGTGACTGAAACAGTACATTATATAGGCGCCGCTTGAAGCCTGCTCTCAAGTGTTAGTATACATGGATATTAATAAGCAGCGACACATTGTCAGCTCGTTTGAACACGAAATGTTCTTACATTTTTATGACTCACGCGAGTATAAGCATGCAAGTTTATGTACATTGTTTAGTATATTCTGAAAGTGTGTGATAAATATGTATATAAGGTGTGTCTGAAAATTAATCCGTGGGTACTAAACTTGTTCAAAAGTGATTTGGTTTGCTTATTTGAAATATTTTGTCATACCCAAAATCCTAATTTGGTAACACCTTAATCAAACCTTTTAAATCACGATTACACTTTTATTTGTCAGCTTAGGTTTGTTTTTATTGTACGAGTAACCTCAATTTTAGTGAACGTTTTTCAAATGACAATTTAATAATTATAATATTATTTCAATAATAACTGTGTTAAAACAGTTACCTTTAGCGGTAAATATTGTAAATTTAGACGAATGTAATTCATTAATGACCTTTTTGTGACGACATCTGAATCGGAGATTGTTAACGCTTTAATAATTATCTCTTTTCCCACTACTATTTTGCAACAGCTCTGACTTTTCACGTTATGTAAACAGGTACTTTAATTTTTTGATTTCATAGAAAAAATGTTCTTAAACTGGAGGCACCTTTTTTAAATTTTCCTTCAAATAAAATCAGTAAATACTTCAAGCGCGCTGAAAACAAAACACAGATATCTTGTGATAAGTCCTCCAATAATATATCTACGGTTTAGCGAAACTCCTTAAGAAAGTGCTCAAAGAATGCCGTATTCATAGTCGGGACCTCGGGGCTTAAGTAACCGACAGGCAAACCCATCTCGAGAGATGCAACAAAGGGATTATGTCAAGAGCGTTGCATCGACCTGATAACCTTACAGCTGAAACTTTTATCCTTAATCGTTGGAGAGGTTAAACTCTCTTCTAATAAAGGCTGAAGTAAACGGCGGCGGCGGTTTATTAAAGTGGAAGTTTTTACCGAGAAAAAACTGTTTCATATTGTAGATTTTTAGATGGTAGGTATGATACTTGTGTTTATTTTAGCCTTAGTAACGACTCTGAATGGATGCAATGATTTATTTTAATATATAATATATTTAATTTATGCTTTAGGTATAATATTATTTGGATGTTTAGATGTCCCTCAATCTCGTCGAACATGCTCATTTCGCGAAGGTTCGCGCTAAACCCAAGCCTACAGATATGTGCCTAACGTTGATATTCATATAAAACCCTTTGTTCCTGACGTCACATCGAGCCCCACACATGCTTGCCCCTCCAGCCGCGATCACAGCGGTGGGACAGCTAGCGCCGCGCCTCTAACGCGCGCACGCTTACTAACGGTTCCTTCTTGTAACCAGTGCCCTATTCCGAAATTCAAAACAGTTTTTTTTTATTGCCAAGTAGCAGTTTCATTTATCTATTACCACCAGCAGCTCACCTGGAGCTTGATATTAAATACACCCTTTTAAATCAAACAAAAATGATTTTCATAAACGTATACACGTTACACGTGTCTCTGCTCGGAAAGTAAAACATAATTTTCAACCATTCATAAAATAAATGAAACCCTATAACTTATCAACGCTTTAGAAAGTTGATAAAACAGTAAAATGAAATCCGCTAAATGATGGTAAAAGCCTTATTGCAATCGATTTTTAAGCTATTGCATAGCTTTTATCGCGAGCTCTGATTGCGGCGACCGAATCAAGAAATTCCGTAACGAAATAAACCTAACACCCCGCATCGTTTAACGTCGTTTCAGTTCGGCAGTCTTCGGCACGGTGTTCGTTTTTCTTGACGTTTCACTCGATTGACGTGGCTAACCAGAGCCTAAAAAGCATAAGTTGATAAAAATGCTATGCAATAGGTTGCCACAAGTGTTTTTTTTATAAAAACATCAAAAGAGTTACAGACATACAAGAAAAGCAATTTTGATGAAAACTCTATAGATAGGTGTAACACAGATGGATTCCAATCTTATCACTAAGAAGGACTGCTTCCTTGAACTGACTAATAACTTCCTTGGCTTGATTACTGACTGAAATCTAGTTGGCAGTGCCCAGTATAATCTGATCGCTCTTACAAAGAAAAATAAAGGAAGGAAAAAGGTCATGTTAAAACAGGGCATAGATGAAACTATGAATATTTTACTTTTGTTAGATATCATTCTTAATGGTAAAATGCTATGGAAAGTCCCAATCGGTAAAAAAAAATGTGTACCATCTGAAATGGGCAAATAAGTATTCATATCAAGTTACCAAATAAAGTGAGCAAAAAACGTTTTGTAATATAGTTTTCAAATAACTACAATTTCCCTAAAATATAACAAATTTTCGAAATAATATTATGATAATCACGTCACTCAAAAAAGCGATCAAAGTGCTTTCGTTCGCGTTGCCATGTGAGTTTCCTCGATAAAAAAATGTGAGTTTCCTCAGTTTAAGTATTTTTATTTATCGGGATATTTTTTTTTTTTCGTTGTAAAAAGATAAATTAATAATACCTTCTCGGATTGCACAAAATCGCTTGTTTTTCATTTAACTGTTATTACGTTTACACCACAGCACAGAAAGGATCTAACAACAGCATTTAATATTGATACTGACAGTTGTTGAACACGATTAAATGTTCTGAACGCAGTTTTTTCGTTAACGTTTGACCTAAGTCTTCAAACCCATGTTCAACATACCGACACACCCGGAATTCCTTTCGTACGAATTCCGGGTGTCGGTTGACATTAAAATTTCGTAACAGACGAAAATTTCCTTTCGTGCGTTCCTGCGTAGTCATGAATATTTTTGGAATCAAAATAAACAACTCAGTGTCTGGTATCTTAGATTTGGATAACTTGGTAACTTGTCAGCCTTGACTTAATTACGTACTTCAAGATTAGAACATTAGGATTTTGATGGTGAAAACTGACAATTTACCTAGAAAAGACGTAAGACGCAGACGGGACGGAGACATAATTATGTCTCTTCGGCGTCTCTTTCATACAAAATGTATAGAAGCGTTGCGACGTAAAACACACAGAAGGGACGGGGCGCGGACGCGAGTGTCATACAATTTCGCCCGTCCGCGACGCGTCCTGGTCTTACGACTTTTCTATGTGGCACGCGCCTTTGAATAACTAACGACCACACCTCACAATGTGTTCGGTTTGCGGTTTGTCCGCGGATGCGAATGAGCTAGTTCTTGAAAGATTATTGTGCCGACATAATGATGTTTATTTTTGCAAGTAGGTTATAATTAACTTTTACAAACTAGATGAGTCAGGTGTTTCGTATCTGTCTACTCTAAGAAGAAAAAGCTGTAACAATCACAGAGGTCACTGTCTCTTTTAAAGTTCAGACATTATATTGGTCATGTCATTTGCATATATGACAAATGGGGATGGATAGCAGATTCACCGAAACTATTGTCTCTTTCACCTTCAGAACAACTCCATCCTACTTTTTTCAAACTTTCGAATAAGGCGTGAATGTTGCAGAGTCGGCAACGCGCAGACCATACCTTTGATGTTGCAGGCGTCCATGGTAATCGCTTTTTATCAGGCGGGTCATACGCTTGTTTGTCACTTTTATAGAGTAAATTCATTGTTAAGGGAGTAATAAGGCATACCATGCTTGGTTTTAATTTAATTACAATACAACAGTTTTTTTATTGCGGTAAAATCATCAAATGAGTCCTCCCGCTCAGGGCTGAACGGGAGAGACTGTCAGACTCGTACTGACTAAATTCCACGGTGATCCTTCTATAGCCCTTTACGTTCCAGGGTCAAAATACCTGATGAGACAGTCTCACGACCCCAGCAGGCTTTGGCTTTGGTACTAACATCTTTTTCACAACAATTGTTAAGGCACCCACGACATAGAATTATAATTTCTAGGGTGGGACAAGGTTTTTTTTCTTATTGTAAAAAAGCTTTTCCAAGTACGGCCTTATCTAAAGGAGGCACTAAAAGCCTTTTTAAAAGTTTAAAGTAGGTCTGGAAATACAGTGAGACAGCACTATTTAAGGCCTTTTTCAACCCCAGCGTATAACCGTGACCTCGCGTGATCTAAAGTACTGAACCCAAGACATTTGGAATGGAGTTGAAGATGTTTCGTGATTATTGTGTAGCTTACATTTCAAAATCACAAAAATAGGTTTTTAGTGACTGTTGAAAGCAAAAGGCAAGTGAAGGGACGATAATCAACAGTACTTCCCAATACATCCAGTATGGGAGGACGGAGGATGTTCAAGAACCCAAAAAGCTGTTTTATGGTAGGAATTAGCTTCATTAAAAAAAATTAAAGCAGTGGTTGATCATAGACAGTACTCGCGTGATCGAAATGTTTATGCAAGCTTATGAAAACTTCAAGGAGGAGCATGTTAATAATTTGTCACTTTCAATAACATAATGAAGAATAAATATCACCGTTGCAATAAATAAAAAGAAATTTTTCTAAAAAAATGTGACCGCAAAAACAACCACAAAAAAGGGTAAAATAACCTACAAAACTTTTCTTTCGGAAGTCGGTGACTTTTTTTATTAATTTCATTGACTCTTTTGCCACCGACTTCCGAAAGAAAAGTTTTGTAGGTCATTTTACCCTTTTTTTGTGGTTGTTTTTGAAGGCGGTCACATTTTTTTAGAAAAAGATTTTATTGTACTCTTTTTTAGTTTAAATATTCAACCACAATTCTTGTCAAATACATCATTTTCTTACATGTGCACTAGAATTTTGGAATCCGTAGCACTGGTAATAACATCGTTAACATTTCTTTCATTCATTCCCTATCTCAAAAACTAATGAACCGATTTTGATGAATCTTGCAGTATTCCCTAAGTTGAACGATACCTAGTACGACAAAAAAAGAATTGCTTAAATCGGACTTGCAGTTCCAGAGATATGCGAGCACAAGCAAAATTTACTAAATCAGTCGACGAGTTGTACCTTCCATCGTCAGCTCAGCTACATGAGATGATGATTTCCATACACAAGTCGCTTCCACCCGGTTTCTGTGGAGATCAAAAGGGGAGGCCTATGTTCAGCAGTGGACGTCCTATGGCTGAGATGATGATGATGATGATGATACACAAGTACTTAAATTACTTCATAAGATTTGCGAAAAACTATGTGTGAGCGAATAAAATTTGAGGGTTGCCCTCGATTAATTTCTCCAAGATCCAATCATCAGATCCTGAAATGGTGACAATGGGACCACACGGAAAGCACAGCTTTAAATAAAAAATAATAATGAAAATCGGTTCACCCAGTCGCAATTTATGAGGTAACAAACATAAAAAAAAACAGTCGAATTGATAACCTCCTCCTTTTTTTGAAGTCGGTTAAAAATAAGCTCCGTATTAAAATACTTCATTGAAATTTAATTATTTTGGGGAGCTAGACTACCAGGCGTAGGTTGTACGAAAAAAATAAAACAGGTTTAAGAAAATACTTTTAACATTTTATGAAAGCGTTGGTGTTGTTAAACTACCCATGAAAGCCAAGTTTGAAAAACTACAACCCACTCACTCACCTGATTTTATCTTTTATCCGTAATTATAGCAGTTGGCCGTAACAGGTATAACGCATATCTGTTCCACCTGATCCTGTTACGAATAAAGTGCACTTCAAAAACCTGTTACGTAAAATAACAGTCTGCTATTTCATATTATATTAAGTGGGCACAAAAAATAGCTATTTTGAAGAGACAAAACTAAGTTATTCCCACTAAAGATGTGGGTCTGTATCAGATCGCATTAACAGGCTCGAAAAACCATTTAATATAAATGTAGATCTTACATATACAGGGTGACATTTTTACCACCGTCCTAAATTTTTCTATGCATTAGGTATCAATCACTAAACCCATTTTTGAAAAAAAATCGATACGTCAAATTGTCATATTAAATCATTTTCTCATCCGCTCTGTGTGGTCACTAAGCTAAACGTTATAATATGCACTTGCCGACGCATGAAACGGGCAGAGCGCACCCCGCTGACCCCCCGCCCCGCCCCGCTACACCTGAGCGACACATCACAGCGCGGTGTCCAGATTCATCAACTTTTTATAGATAACATTGAGACGTGATATCTCGATATTTTTGTATTGATTGATACAAAAAGAAAAAACACGTATTCAATGATTTTCGCCAAAGATATATAATTATTTAAATTTGGATAGTGACTAAAAAATCACCCTGTATATTAAATGGTTTTTCTCCTTCTAACGATGGTGTTGTACCTATTCGTGAAAAGGATAGAGCTTGTGACGAACGCAAAAGCAGTAACGTTTTATAAAACGTTACTGTCATCCAGTGACACTCACAAGTGAATGACAATTACCTTTGTTACAAAAAGATATATCTTTTTGTAACAAAGGTAATTGTCATTATTTACGAATATAGAAAAACTTCTGAGTGTCATAAATGTAATTCTTAATTATTTCGTCAATGTCTGTATGCTATTTTATGATATCTGTTACGATAAATACTCCTAAGGGTCAAGACACACAGATACACGACGATGCGCATACATTTCAATACCTAGCTACACAAAATCTATCTACATTTACTACCCGGAAAGATACACATTTCACCGACGCAACGCATCGCGGCTACGTGCGCACGTTTGAATATCTAACTTTATGTACTACACGAAAAGATACACATTTCCAGTATCGCTGCGTTGCGTCCCACCGCGTCGCGTCTCCGTGTGAACTGACCCTAACTCGTGTTATATTATAACATCTAAAAACCTGCCTTGTCTATTCTAAGAAAGAGAAAAAGGTAAAATCTTTGGTATTCCGACTGTAAATGTCTATTTTAGTTCCCCTTCCTTCAGACCTCGACAACTTACATAAACATTTATTTTCTGTTATCTCATTCAATGTCACTTTCTGTCTTTAGAAATTTCGAGATAAAGTAGGTTGATACTGAAAATAGTCATTTTAGACTTAATGTAATTGTGTCGAACGAGGAAACAATAATCGATGATTGTCGTCAAAAGACTTGCCAATATTGTCTTGAGGATTCAGTTGAAGAGTTAGTCCTTTTATGAAATGGGTCATAATTTTATGCGATATTGCTTGTGATCGTGATTTAGCGGGGTATTTTTTATTGGCGGTAGATTTTTAGATTTATGTATACTTTATTTGTAGAATGCTTTATACAGCCTCAAAGTACACAACATCTGCAGACTTGTATCAAGAATTAGACTTTTGAAGTGTGACGTGTCCTTTCTTAAGAGGATCGTCTACCGAGCGCTCGTCCATACTAAAAGAGAAAACGTTTTCCTACCCCTAAATGTTATCCTATCTCGATGATTTTTTAGAATGCTTCTGACACAGTAAAAAACTAGATTTATAGGTTTTCTTTTTTTCAAAAGTAACTCTTACGCGCCTGTAACTTTCAAACTATTATAAGTTTAGAAAAAAAGAAAACCTATAAACCTAGTTTTTTACTGTGTAGGAAGCATTCTAAAAAATCATTGAGATAGGATAACATTTAGGGGTAGGAACACGTTTTCTTTTTTAGTATGGACGAGCGCTCGGTAGACGATCCTCTTAATCAATAATAGTCAAGTAAAGCAACAGTAAAAATTAATACCCAAATGATTATATTTTTGCTACGAACTGCTACACAAACGCTACGATCGTAGCAGTTGTTCGTAGCAAGTGTTCGTAGCGCTACGAGTTTACCTTGTCTACGCGTAGCAAGTTCATAACTTATGGGCGTATTTCCATTAGACGGCACGGCACCGGCACCGGCGACGGCGACGGCTTTCATACATTTTTGCTTCCCCGCACCGGCACACGGAAAAACGCCCTATCTATAGGCGAAAATGGAGCTATAAAAAATCAATATAACCTTGTCAAAATAAATGATTATGTTTCCACGTATAATAATGCGTAATGGGTCATTTATAACAATTATCTTTAATGATGAGCGGAAATAATTACATTGATGATGATAAATTTAATACAGAGATATTACTAACAGTATGTCGTTATTATTGAAATCTGGCTATTAAAAACTCATGTTGGATATTTCAGAGCTCACTCAATCTACATCTATTGTTATTTATTTATTTATTTAATGAATGGTTGATAAATAGGTAGGTTTTACTTTCTGAGAACAGACACGTGTATGGGGTTAAGAAAAACAGTTTTGTTTGATTGGTTTGATCTTAAAGGGGTTATACATGAATATCAACGTTCAAAATGTATTTGTAGGCTTAGGTGCAAAATGTTAATTATTTTTTATTTCTGACTGTTATGTTCTGACTGTTTGTGTTTGTGAGTTTAAATGTTTATACACCACGCCTAAAAACAGTGACGCACTATACATTACTTTTAGTATATACGAAACCTGAATATAGTTTAATAAGAATCGGCAACTGAATCAATACCAATAACTTATACACCATGTAATATTTTGTTCCAAAAATATTTTTTTACAATTTATTTACAATATTTTAATTACAATACAATCACCGTACTTTTGGGTACCTATTGCCAAACTATTTTATCAATGAGTGTACGACACAGGAGACGGGTTCGGCGGGTGTACCGTGAACCGCCGAGAAATGAGCGTGTTGTTGAACGGACAACCGGGCAGACAACATAGCAAGCACAACAACTTTGTGATTTTAATGATACAGTTTTGAAATTTTTTATCACTGTTCAATAACTAAACTACAAGTACAATATGGAACGGCAATATCTCTAAGTTAAAGCACGTGCTTAAGTACCGTTTAAACATCTCAATGAAACGACAGAAGACCACTTTCCCCCGACGCCAAAATCAAATCACACCCCATTCAACCCCCCAAACTAAACTTATCAAAGTTGTATTGATCTGAAGTTTATTGAACCGGTTTAAAGCCGCTACAAAGTAAATAACATTCTAGCAACTTCGAGAAAGTCAAGAATCATCGGCCTAAAACGTTTTCCATCGAGTTACGGGACTTAAATTGACATTTTGACTATTAAATACAACTCTTAAGATCACCGTTCACGACGTTACTCAAAAGATGAGTAATTGGGTATAGACTATAGAACATCTGTTGTAATCAAATTCACTGTTTGGGAAGAAACGCAACTTCAAAATAGTCAAGTGATATGGTCCGAATCAGTTTTTTTTTAAATTTGTTGACTTCGGTCCATTTGGGAATAAATCTAACGAGTGTTTTGCTGCAGATTCTAAGACTTGTAGGTTAGACATTTCAACATAAATGATTATTATTTATTTTGTAAATTAGTTATGAAAAAAAAAACACTTTTTCACACCACTTGCTCGTAAATGTCAAATTATATGTCATGCAAACAAGGAATAAAGCAGGTGACTGTTGCCCCCCGTTCGACCCGGGCAATAGTATTGTACTGAATTTCATTATTCCCGTGGGAATAATGTGATTTGAATTTGGAACCTCAAATAAAACAGTATGAAAACTTTCACCAAGGAGTTGTAGCAGTAATGTCGGCCGCTGGCCGCAACAGCTGATCGCTTGCTGTGGTGCCCACTTCACGTTCGAAGGGTGTCATACCACAACAAATTTCAAAAATCGAATTTATTTCCTCGCAGTAGGTGTGAAAAGCAGAGTACGCTCCTCGGGAGTAAAGCTGCCTTGTCTTGGGCTAACTTGAATCCCTCGCTACATTAAGTATAACACTTGAACCTCCTCGCTGCGCTACGGAGGTTCACCCCCAGAATCCTTAGTGTCGCATGGGGATTCAATACGCCCGTGACGTAAGGCAATGCTTTACTATTGTTGCGTAATCTACTATTACACGTCCAACTAATATTTTTAAAGCTAGATGAGGCTGGTGTTTTGTACATGACTACTCTGAGAAGAAACAGCCGAAACAAACTCAGAGGTCACAGTCTCTTTTAAAGTCCAGACATTGTTTTGCTCAAGCTATACGAGGACCATGCGGGTGTCTGAGATGGTATTTTGATTAAAGAACTACACAGATTTAAGTGGACCTGTCCAGTCAGTGCAAGCATTTGTCGGTAATCTTGTAGCTTGACTCAGAACTCAACATAGAACATACGCAAGTTAGAATGAAATCTTACTAGAATATGCTCACTCGCAATGAACATTACATCGAACAAAGCGGCGACCATTCGCAAGAACGTTACATTACGTCGAAATGTTTTTAGAAATCAAGCATTAACCTGTATTAAACCATTCGTAAAAACGTTATACCTATTATATGTAATGCAAATTATGCTTTAGTCTAGTAAATTTTGTAGTCTATGCTCACTTTGGTAAAGCACTTCAATCTGAATAGTTGGCAACCACTTTTGACAGTTAATTCACCTGTGATTTTGTATCACTGTCAAAATAATAGTAATATTTTATTTTAACGATAAAGCTGCTGTCACTGGGACGTCTATCAAAATAAGAGTTATCTTTATTTTCGAGTTTATGATTGCTACTGTCAGAGGTAAAGCAACTTTGACAAAAGTCTAGACAGAATGCGCCAGCACTTTAAAATTTTTGGCTTAGATACTTCATGTGAAAATTAAACTTTTTAGTATATTTTACTTTAAGCTACTGTGATCATTGTATTAAGAGTATTGTTTTATAACATAATACAAATGAGCTTCATTTTCAAACGAAGCCCTACTGAGCTAATTCGAAGTTTGGTCTAATACTTTTCAACCTCAGTCCCATTGAGTATTCCCAGATATTCTTTCTACTCATTGCTGTTTTGACTTTGTAACCAGCAACTTTTGAGTAGCGTCGTGGACGATGATCTTAAGGTGGAAATAGTGCTCTCGTACGGAATTAGCCCTAAGGACGGTCTCACCAGTTTAATGAGTCAATATTCGAACTCAAAACTTTGCCACATTAACAATATTGTATAACTTTGTACAACCTACGGCTGTGATTACGATAGTCAAGTATATCGGTAGTAAAATAATTTATGTCTTGTGTGGGACTATTAAATGTAATATAGGTATTGGTTGGAGTTCGATTAATCTACAAGTTATTGCTCTTCTAATTGCGTATTACAGTTTCGGCATAAAATGTATAGATTGTCGTTTTTTCTGTCACCAAATAACTTTTCCAAAATACTAGATTTTGCTCGTGGTTTCTGAATCTCTTCTCCCATACTAGTTATATCTTCAATTTATAACCTATATCCTTGTCCAGGGTTGCATTCATCTCTGTGCCAAAATTCATTAAAATCGGTTTTGCGATTTAGGGTTGAAAACTCTGGTTTTAGTTAACAAAACAAAAATATCAAAATCTCTTTTTTTCAAACTAAAAACTGCCACAGCTGCCAAAGATATTAGCTTTTATCCTCAGCATTACCAAAATGGACGATATTTTTTTACCGATAAAACCCTTTTATGTTTTCATGTCAATTTCAAAGGTCATCGGCCAAATCTTTCTACCCTATGAAAGAGAATATTTCATGAAATATTAACTGTCTATTTAACTGAGAACCGCCTTCATCCAAATGACATAGATACCCTTTTAATATTTAAGCTTTCTAAGTATGTATTTCTAATTCCATTATTGCTGTAGTCTTTGAGCTATTTAGTCATAATTACGAGAATGTAACAAAATCAGAATAACTTAAATTTAACATAGTTATAATTTATAACTTAAAATACGATTGCTGAAAATATTTCTAATATTTGAGTAGAAATTATGATCTTTAAATACCAGTTAAATTAAATTTAAATTACATTTATTCATTTCGTAACCACAAAAAAACATGTTAGTGATTGGAGCCTCCTTGTAAGCAAAAAATGCCTGTAAAACCAGTTAATTTTAAACATCCCTGTGCTATCGTCGATTATTATCATCATTGGTTTTCTGGTAATTCACAAAAGAAGGTCAAAAAAATAAACAGTTTATTTTCATTTTACACAGCATCAGAAAACTGAAATGTTCAGATTTTATTAAAAAGACAACTTAATTTTTTTGGAATGAATCGGAAGATTTTTGTCTGAAACCAAGGCTGCATAACTTGTGCCATTTTTTTGTTTGATTGAACTCTTTTTTAGGGTTCCGTAGTCAACAAGGAACCCTTATAGTTTCGCCATGTCCGTCCGTCCGTCCGTCCGTCCGTCCGTCCGTCTGTCCGCAGTTTATCTCAGAGACGCCCAGTACTAGAAAGCTGTAATTTGGTGTAAATATACGGATTTGTTGTGCCGAAAAAGTGGTAAAATAAAATCTCGTAAAATATTTTTTTTTAGGGTACCTCCTGTACACGTAAAGTGGGGATGTTTTTTTATTTCTCGCGTACCCCTTAGTGTGGGGTATCATTAAATAGGTCTTTAACCTCTATCGTCCTGAGATACCAAATGTGGTTCCTAAACGGTCACCACCGTTGAGTCCTGAGGAACCATATGTGGTTCGCGCGCGGCACGCGCGTACAAGCCTACTTCAACCTTATTTATATTAAACACTATGGCTCAGAATTGCTTGAAAAAATTCATCCATAGAGCTCGATTTTAGTCGATTATTATTGTACCGAATAGTTACTGAAATCAACTGGGTGTCATTATAAAAAAAAAAAAGAATCGCTCTTTGTCGATGTCAAAATGTCAAGTGATCAACCACTTGAAATGTTGTTTATGTCTTATTTTTTCCATGATAGGACTATAAGTGTACTGAAATTGATAAAGTGTCGTGTTTATGTTAGATTTCAACTAAAATTTTAATTGGAAAACGTAAATTATCGAGTAGAAATAGGTTTTTGTCCCTCGTATAGGCCAATTCGGTTGTCAACAATGTATTTCTAATACCATGGAATTTCCGTTGTTTATTTTTTCGATTCAAGGTTAGTAATCAGTTGAAGAAGGTTTATGTAGTATCCTAAAAAACATTTTATAGTGATACCTGTTCATAATAACACGGATGATCGTTTACAAAGTCGTGCATTGAACTGCGCATGGAAAAATTACAGCTCCATATAAATAAATGAATTTTAGAGTTGGAATCTTATAGGAATAGTGTATGTGAGAATTTTTTTATTAGAATACTTATGTATTCGTTATATTAGTTCTAAAGTTTCGTGTAAATTGATTCAGTAGTTTTATCAAAAATAAATAAGGTACGTCAACAGGTCTAGTTACGGCTGTGGTTACGGCGAGATCTCTTATCTACAGGATATTTTAATTCCGAAGTACTTATACAAGAGGTGTTTATATTGAAATACAAAGTCTCGTTACTAAGGAACACGAAACTTTTTACCGTTTGAGATAAGAGTCATTGTATCTCGAGTGATTACAATTATTGTGAGCGTCGGCCAGTGTTGACAGTCGCGCAATATTAACAAATAATAGCTCCATGTAAGTTGAATTTTGAGTTGGAATCTTATAACATTATATGTTGGAATTTTCTTATTAGATTACTTATATATTCGTTATATTAGTTCTAAAGTTTCGTGTAAATTGATTCAGTAGTTTTATCAAAAATAAATAAGATACGTCAACGGGTCTAGTTACGGCGAGATCTCTCCTATCTATGGGATATTTATAATACCAAAGTAGTCATACAAGAATTGTTTATGTTGTAATACAAAGACTCTTTATCAACGAATACGAAACTGTTTACAGTTGGCCATTTGAGTAATTCTAACTGGAGCGATAACGGTTAATGTAAGCGGCCGCCACTTGACGCGCGCGATGACGTAAGCGCTCGTAAATGTCAAGGACGGGACGGAGTTTACGATACGCGAGCGCGGTACCTGAGAGGTTAAAAAATATTGATAGTTTCCATTAACAATTTTTTGATAAAAAGATTCGTTTGTGAAATATTAAGCTTTAAAGTGCTAATTTTTGCTCGACTCGAGTGTCCCCCCCCTCTACCAGCTAAACGGTTATGTTTGGGGGTGTGAAAAAATTCACAATAGTAGTATATATATCGAAGTTTGAAGGAAAATTATCATGACTAAGTAGGCTTTACAAGTTTACGAGTAATAGTCGACCAACTTATAAAACGTACTTGGATAGCATATTTTCCTAAACAAAATGTATCGCAGAACATGTTCTTCAACTGCAAATGTAAGTTTGTAAACTTTATTTTTACAGCTATAATAGGTGGGTATGTTTTGGGGATCATCATCATCATCAGCCTATAATGTTCCCACTGCTGGGACACAGGACTCCTCTCTGTGAGAGGGAGTGGGCCATAATCCACCACGCGGGCCCAGTGCGGATTGGTGGATGTCACATGTCTTCGAATTTTTGGTTCTAGGACATGCCGGTTTCCTCACGATGTTTTCCTTCACCGTTTTTGAGAGCAGTGGTGATGAAATAAATTACACAAAGTAATGCGCCAGGCGGGGTTCGAACCCACGACCTACAACTCGTAAGTCGGGACCGATACCACTGGGCCACCACTGCTGTTTTGGGGATAGGTAGGTTTTATTGTCAACTATTTTTAACTAACTTCAAAAAAAGGAGGACGGTCTCAATTCGTCGTAATCTTTTTTTAATGTATTTTCCCCGATTTCTCAAAGACGCCTGGACCGATTTTGAAAATTCTTCTTTTTAAAATTAAATTCAGCGAATCAGTTTAATTAGTTCGCATAAGTATTTTGATGGGCAACTACGGAACCCTACACTGTGCGTGGCCCGACACGCACTTGGCCGGTTTTTGTAGCTGGTATTGATAAAAACTAGTTTTGTTTGAGACGAAACATTCTAAAACTGCGCATGTAGATGAAATAGTTCAAACATCCTTTGTTAAACTTTAAACACTAAAAAAATAATAATCATCATCATCAGCCTATAATTAATGTTCGCACTACTGGGTCACAGGTCTCCTCTTTGTGAGAGGGAGTGGGCCGTAATTCACCACGTGGGCCCAGTACGGGTTTTGAGAGCAGTGGTGATTAAATAAATCACACAAAGTAATGCGCCTGGCTAGGTTCGAACCCACGACTCACAACTCGTAAATCGGCACCGATACCACTGGGCCACCACTGCTTCAAAAAAAAAAACCTAAACCATATTATTCTTTTGTTGTGTCACCACAAATACTATTACTATTATTCCATATTTCAGCTATCTATTGCCGATACAAAATACACAAAATAAACAATACATTAATACGTATGAAAATAAAATAATAATTTATACTAGGACGAATTCTCAGTATGCCTGGTGCCACCGGTATAAACATTACCCAGTTGTGGCTACAGATACCCAACATTTCAGTTGAAATACCTCAGTCGCATCTTATAGAAACATACACTGAAACTTAAGTAAATTATTTCAGGAGTTTCCACCACGTTTTCACCTCCAAACATTTTAGACGTCGCATTTACTTTCAAAGTGCAAAGACGTGTATTTAATTTACTTTAATTACTATCTTGGAAGCTAATTAATCTTAAAAGAAAAACAGCGTACGTTAATAAATTACGTAAGCATCTGGAAACTAAAAGCTTTAAGTTCATTTTATTGTAAATAATATAATTACCAACTTGTTAGTCTAGTGGTCGCAAGAGCGACTGATAAGCATACAGCTATAGGGGAACAGTGTATAAGACGGGAACGCGAGATTTAATGGGGACATAGTACTGCAAGCGGCCATAGTGTTGCAAGCGGCCATTAACAAATGGCGTCCTGATGGCGCTTGCGCTACGCTTTTTTCGTAAAAACGTTGCCACACACTCGCAATTTCTCCTACATCGTGGATGCGTTTGCAAACGTAAAAACTCACAGACACAAACACCCAGACCCGGGACAACTACTTGTATGTCATACAAACATTAGTTCCGTGCGGGATTCGAACCCGCGACACGCTGTCGAGTCAAATCGCTCAGCCACTGCGCTAACCCTGCCATCAAATAACTATGTATGTAGTATTAGGGGATACTAAAATTACCTTAAAATTTTTTAACATTCATTTGTAATTTCACAGTTATCATTAGCTATGCTAAACCACCAAATGACATGAATATTTTTGTTCAACAAGATAATAATTACCTATAATGTCCGTTTCATTGTGTCATCTTTATCATCAGCGTATGTTCCCACAGCTGGGACACAGGCCTCCTCTCTGAGAGAGGGAGTGGGCCATAATCCATCATGCGGGCCCAGTGCGGGTTGGTAAATGTCATATGTCTTCGAATGTTTTGGTTCTAGGACATGCCGGTTTCCTAGATGTTTTCCTTCACCGTTTTGAGAGCAGTGGTGATGAAATAAATTACACAAAGTAATGCGCCTGGCGGGGTTCGAACCCACGACCTACTACTCGTAAGTCAGGACCGATACCACTAGGCCACCAATGCTCCATTCCATTTCATTGTGTATTCCCTTAAATTTCTACCTCATCTTCGGTATTCCGACAGTAATATTAATAGAATGTTATAAAATAAAATAACATAGAAAATAAATAATAGCTTTCAGCTGAAATGTTACACTGATAACAATATTTTGACGATACAAATTGCTGTCTGTCTCGACGTTGAAAAGTTACTTTTGCAGATGGTTTTGTAAGAATATTTTATATTTAATCTCGTTTTTTTGCGTGGATTAATTCTCAAGGATAATTTGTTCGCCTGGCGAAGGTTATCGGTCTTACGCCGAAGAATTATTTATCTCACCAGGTAAAGTTATAAATTTGAAAGTCTGTGAGGATGGATGTAATGGAATGGAACAACCATTTTTAGACTTTAACATAAATACTTTAGAATTGTTTTTTGAAATTTAGCACCCAGATAGTTTATAGCCTCGATTTATACTCGTATAAACACACATTTAAAAAATTACCAGCTTAAATATGATAGTGATCACAAGATCGCTAGCATATTTAAGCTGGTTTCAGCATTTTAAAATTCTTTGCTGTGTGTTTTCTTAAGATAGAAATACCCTGTTAGAAAAACAAAAAATTAAGCTATTTTTATTTTCTAATCAACTGCAACAAAAAAGATTTCGAATGTCTTTAAATAGGTACCAATGCCTGTAAAATGCCAACAGTGCTCTCAGTTACGTTTTAAAGTTTTACATTTACTTAGGAACGTTTACAAAAATTAAATCATGAACTTACATGAGCTTATATTTTCTCCTATACCAGTCTTGAAATCGTTAAAAAATTATGTCTCATTAAAAAGATTAGTTGTTCCTGGCATTTAGACGATTTACGTGACCTGTACGTGTTTTTTTTTTAGGGCCGCGGTGCCCTTTTAGAACCACGACACGTTTACATAATGCATGGAGCAACTTTTTCGCGATTGTTGTATATTTTACAACTCCTAACTACTACAAAGACGTCGAATGAAGTTTTTCGACGAAAAATTTGGTTGTCGACATCACTCGGAATAAAATTTACGTATATTTATTTTGCCAGCGCGCTCTTCACACATTTATGATTGACAGATTTGTATATTTCCTAACTTTACGCCGTCACGTCGCAATAAACAGTCCCTTGGTTTGGAAAAGTTTTGCTCAATATTATAATCAATTAATCATACTGTTTTGAATAATTTCGAAGTTGGTGACTTCGTAATGAAGACTATGGCATTTGGATTTAATATTCCTTTGATTGCTTCGTTGCCCAGTCGTTGCTGGGTTTGAGGTCCTGTGTTTGATTCCTACTTCAGGCATCAGTGTATATTTGTTTATTTGACAGACTTCGCAAAAAGGAACAGGTTCGGTTCGAGCTCGGAAACTGGTTTTCTAATGTATGTTCCCGAATTTCTCGGTGACGCCTGGACAAATTTAAAAAAAGTCTTATTTTGTTTGAAAGCATATTCTTCATCATCGAAGAAATCGAGGAAACTCTTCAATAAATTACATCAAATCAACGACGATTACTGCTGTCGCATAATTATGCAATCACACAGCTGCTGAATGAAACACCCGAATCTGAATAAGTATTTTCAGCACGTGGAAGGTTATTAACCCTGTTTAATATTAGTCAGGATATAACTTTACATCTAGCAGAAATGCAAATAAACACAAAAGAAAAATACCGACTTTCAATTTCGATAACCAAATAACAATATAACAACGGGTTGTAACCTTAAAACATCAACCTCAAACAGTATATTCCCCGAATATCCAATTTCATTTATCTAATGTTTTCGATGCGGTACTGAAAGCTTCTATAAGTTACTCGAACTAGTTTTATTACTAAACACGTAACATTCGAGAAACACGCGAGAACTATTCGAAGGATTTCAGCAATACGTCTGCAAGATAATTTAGAGTTAGCTTAGAACTTATGATCATGCTTGCAAGTTAGCCAACTAGGTTGCAAGTATGATTAGCTTGTAATAAATCTGGGCAGTAGAGTTCTGAATTATATTACATCTTGATGAAATTCAATGAAATTACATGGACGTTCCTAGCTGGTTAAGAGGTTTTAAAATTATACAAGATTTCAGGTCAAGGCTTTATTTTTCGAAATTACTGAATCTATTTTAAGGAATTTTTAGACGCACAGAAGCTAGCAGGTTAACCTACCGGAATCTGACAAATTCCACCAAACGAACATTAACCTTCCTCTATTGTGATAAGATTGAAAAATTATTAAAGAAATTTGACAGTTTGAGGTAGTTTGACGGTTGGAAGCAGGAAATAGATGTTAAAAAATTTCTGAATGAAAAAATATTTGACACTTTTTTGTGGTTGTTTTTGTAGTCGGTATTTTGTAAGTTATTATTTTACCCTTTTTAGTTCAAATATTCAACCGAAATTTTTGTAATTAACTTAATTTTTTTGCATGCGCTCTCGATTGAGAAACACGAAATCAATTCAGTCATTTCGAAAAATAAGTTCTTCAATATTTGTATGAAATACCATTCGATGTTCTCGCTCAAAAGTGTACGCCAATAATATTTGAGTTTATAAAGCAAGGCTTTTATTTGACTTTTTGGTGTAAAGTATTTTATGAAAATGGCATTCCTGAAAATCTCTTTTTCATCATTTTATTTTGATTGCCGTGCAGTCTCTCAAAGGATGAATTTCACTCATGTAAAACGTAAAGTGATCATCGTAAAAATTAATGGCAGTGAAGTAATTTAAGTATCATTGTAATGATACCGACAGTTTTGGGGTGCAGTTTTGATATGCTGACATTTCATTTGTAAAATGAGCGGCTAAGCCACTTTTGAGGACATACGGCGCGTCGGGAAAATTTAAAATACAACAATGTAATACCCCCTTTGTACACAAGGCGACGAAAGTCTCCGATACCTTACGACTTTGGTTTCCAGGCGACTATAGGAATCCAAATCCATAGAGGTTCTTACACAGGCACGCGCCAATGGATACTAAAGTCGTAAGGTATCGCACACTTATGTCGCGTTATGTACGGAGGGCCTTATAGTTACAATTGTTAGCTCGTTCGATAAGTAAAGTCCACAATCGTTATTATTACAATTTTATTCCACTTTTAAAACAATTAATTCACACTTCTACGGCTCAAACAATTTTATTCGCGACTACCAGGGATTATTTCGACCTGCTCGGTTCGAGGCACAAACTAGACTGACTGTCGGACCTAAAATTCACAATTAGCTCAAATTTGACAATAATCAAATGTAGTGAGGGTAACGTAAAAAAATCATAATTTAAGATCGAATTAATCCTTTTGAATCGATCTCGTTTCAACCAAAATGTTTTAATGTCATTTCTTATTTGCGGTCTTATGGTCTTCGTTTCGAAAATCTTGAAATAGTATTATTTTCTTCGTATGGCCTCCACAAAATTTGAATTTCTGAGCGATATTTTACGGTTTGTTCAGTTGCCAGTCTATCGAAGTTCCGACTTCCCTTTTACCTGTCATAAATGTAGCATCGTACGTTGTAGACAGCCCCGACATACGACACTCCATCGTGACAAGAGAAGATGGTTCAGCAAACAAAAAAAAAAAAATAGTTAGACGCACTGACTACGGTAAAAGTAAAAAATGCCGTTAGAACTATATTTAACAGAATACAGCGCCATCTTCACATAAACTAGTTAAAATGATGTAACTTGTTTTTGCTTAAAAATAAATAAGTCTAGAAGAATGATCTATTTTATTTATTCTTATCTGTTAATAAAAAAACATATGCCTATTTGTGTAAAATAAAAACTATTTCGCAGACCTTGTAGAAAAGCAATTAGATTTTGATTCATGTCTATTGAATCTTTAAAAATATTTTGTTTTGCATAATTAATTTTGTCTTTATACGCTTAAAATCTACATTGCAAACCTAACGAGACGCGCCTTAATATCAAACACGCATCATACAAAATATGGTGACCAAAAACACACGTAGAAATAATTAATTGTGTGTCCCGGGGTACGGAGGCACCCCAATGTGACTATACTAAGGGTATATTATGACTCAAGTGACAGACACGCCATCTGCCGTTAGTCACTAAGCATCAAATACATTGTTAGTTCATTATTATTTATTTCTGATTGTAACGAAGGCGGAAGAGACTGTCATTTTGTACTGACTAGAAAACAACAACTGAAAAATGTCTGTTACCCTTAGCGTTCCAGGGCCGCTGTGCCCTGTTTAGAAGGTCCCACGACTGTCTTCCATTTTTTTTAGGAAAACTGATGCCACCGCTGTGTCGCGTGTTTGTGTCGAACGCTTTTGTTGGAAAGATGCCTTACATGTCAAAAAGCCAACTTCGTAATTGAACCCTTTGAAATAACATAATAGAAAATTGTTATTTGTGTCACCGTCCAATCTTTTGAAACCTTAAAAACTAATTCCAATATCTCTTTGTTACAGATCACGGCGCCGAACACGACTAAACGAATTGGTAGTTCTAATATACTAGTAAAAAATATCCATAGTCCTTATGTAAGTTACTGTTAATGTTAGTGTTAATATTAGCTAGAAAATATAACAAAATGTGCAGTGAAGTGTGCGTGGAAAGGACATTGATTGCGTTCTTCCTGTTGGCCGTGACGACTGCCCCGTCGGCGACGCAAAACACTATAATTTCAGGTACGTAATTATTATTTGTTACTCCCTACGCCCATGGGAAATAAAGGCGTGTCTATGTATGCATATTAAAACGTAATTATTATTCAGTACTAATGCCTTACCACAAGCTCTTATCGCGATCCATTTTAGGCTGTGAGAAAGAGACAGAGCTATACAAGTCGTCTAGCGCCATCTCTTTCCCACAGCCTAAAGACTCACGCTTTAAGAGTTTATGGTAGGCCTGTTCGTGATTTTTAATTGCTTTATTTCTTGTAGTTATGTGTTTTGGAAACTTCTTTTCTTTCTTATTATACATAGAACATGTTTACGACTCGCGTCGAAATAGGATATTGAGTTCGAGCTACGAGATAACATTTTTACGTACTGTTATCAGTTTTCAATTTTTTTCATTTTGAAACGGTCTCCGCTATGTGATTGCTTATTGGTATAAGCGTTGGCCTTCTACGTCGATGACTCCATCTGTGTGTTGTTACAAGTTGTGGTTCCAAACCCAGTCAGGCGTATAACATAGTGTAATGTTCTCATAACTATAACAAAAAGAAGAAAGTATTTTACCACAGCAGGTTCTATCTTAAGGGAATCTCTCTTCCTCATTCATTAACCCAACCTTTTAACAAATAAATCCTATCACAATTCAAGATAAACAATCCACAGTGTCACTCTATACACATTACTTTTCTATTTTAATCACTAAGGCGCCTAGAAAAAGTCAAACAAAAGATTGTGCCAGACAAAAGGAAAGCTTTGAAGATTAGAATGAATTACGTCAGTCCCTCGGATCCAGACCCTCACAATAGATATAACAATGAGACTTATTAAGTGCGATAACCCTTATAAACATTGCTATAAGATTTAAATAACTATAATCTGGACCGCTGTTGTGGGAGGAATGAAAAGAAAATGAGTTTTTTTTAGGAGAATTTTTGTTTCTTTTGGATTTGAAATGGAAAGGATTATCTCTTTTTTATGTTCAGTCAAATATCGAACGCTAAAAATATTATTAAGTGCATTTTTATCGTCAGTCTTTGAAGCGTTGACATATATGGCTGGTATTGTTTAAAAAGCTGCTAATTTGAAGTGGAACTAGGCTGGCTACATAAATCACATGCCTAATGAGTTGTGGACACCACATTCTGGAGCTCTGACACAGCCAAAAAGTGTCGCGGTAGTAGTGACGTACTAGCCTTTCATGCGTCCAGTGCGAGCTCCTTTAACCTCGCTCTGGTCTGGTCAACTATGGTCCTGGTCTGGCCATTACCGCGCCCCTCCAGTGTGTGTGCCCCGTGCGGTGCCACCGTTGGGACATCCTTATTTTCCGATAGACCGATGGCGAGACGGGCTGTAAAAAACCAACGAATCGTGGTCCACTTTGGTCCTGGATCGGAGAAACTGGAAATTATAAGGCCAGGCAGTGGAATGATGCAGGCTAGCAGTATCAGTGTGTGTCAGTCCGATCTGCAATTTTTGTCTACCTGGTTCGATAAAAACTTAAAAATAAAAAAATTAAAGCAATTTATTTTAGTAGGCCAGTTACATGAACTTTTGAATTATAAAATAATGCAGATACGCTACAGTTCTAGTCACAAGAGATGATAAATGTAAAGGTACAATAGTTGCCCATTCCAAAGCGCAGATCTCAATTTAATAACATAAATACAACAAACGTAATAATATGCATTGGTGTTTTCAAGCAAATATAAAATGGTATTACCCTAACGTATGTAAAAATCGTTAAAAAGCAATATCCAATTGAAATATATATATTATTGTCTTGGAAACCAAAAGCCTTTTAAACTCCCCCTGAAGGCAAAATCAGCAAAAGCGTCTATGTAATAATTTTGAGGTAAAATAGGAAACAAAATGATGCCAGTAATTATAACAAAGGCATTACGAAACAAAGAAAAAAATTACCATTGCTTTCCTCTCTTACTTATGTCGCTTATTATATCTAATCATAATAACACATGTTTCTCCAGATTTCTCTCACAAATAAATAAGCGCAAAGACCCACGTTCTTGCCAATTAGCCAAAAGATTTACAAAGTAAATATCTGTCTGAAGATTTGCCTCATTGTGACCGCTAGAAAGGACATGTCGGAACATGTTCTGAATCGTAATGAAGTTTATACGACATGTGTACGCATGTTCACTACAAAGTAACGAGATGTAGAAGGTTTACTCGTAATAATGCGGCATACTGCGGTTTATCGTAGCTATAAAACGGGAAAGGACGCGCAAAAGCGTATGAGGTTAGCAGCTTTCAAACCCTCCTTTTTAAAACCACTGCCTATATTTTCTTGTATAATGTCTTGTCGGATATTTATTATTATCTTCATTACCTGGAACAATTGATTGGCAGGTATAGGTCTACTTTTATGTACTTGTCAGTTACGTTTGCTCCTTTAATCGTCTAATAGTGAGTGTAGTCTCACTTTTCTCAGTCCTCCATTTTCTTGAATCTGCTTAAAAGAGTTAAAAATTAATAGCTAGTAGTTTTCATTTTACAATTTAGCATAAAAAAATACTTTGACAAGAATTGGTTTTTCTGTGTTTTTCTTGTACTATGTCATTGAGGAACCCGGACCCGCGAAACTTCGGCCTTGTCAATCTTTTTATGTCACAAAATTTATTCGCTGACCCATTTTTATTGCATGTATGTTTTCGCTTATATTTTTTTTTCCCTTGGGTTGTCAGCAAAAGCGTTAGATAAATATTGCTCGTAATATTTTTGTGTATTTATGGAACATTGAGTTATATGTGTAGTGTTATCGGGCTTTAGATCCTCGGTTTTTGAAATGGTGATGAAGTCTTTGATAAGCTTTGAGACTCAGAGATCATAAATCTGCAGAGTGATTTTTTCCTCCTATACACCCCAACTCAACCCCACTGTTGGACTATAGTCTCCTTCAAACCATCTCTCGTGCTGTGCGTTTAGTTCTTTTAGCCACCTCTTTCTGAGCCGGCCTCGTTTGCGCCGTTCATCTCCCGGTGCGGCATTCAATATGTGAAGACTTTTTCACTGCTTTCTTGCATGCGTCTTACGTGGTTTGTCCAATCTCATTTCAGTCTGACAGCAGAATTGATTAAAGTATCAAAATGCATGAAAGCATAATAAAATATGTGGATGCCATGAAGGCCACTGCGAATACAATTTTGAAAAAATGGGATACTAAATGAAAATCAGAACATGAATTTTCTGGAGCTTCCAAAATATCCCGACATATTTAACCAGTAAAACAGTTTTTTTTTTCCTATATGGAGAAAAGAATATAATTATTACAAACTTGTGAAAAAAAAAACTCAGCGCTTCCTAGATACACCAATTAGTTTCCCGCCAACACCAATTACGATCCAAAACAAAAACTCAGCCGCCCCGATAGGTAAACTGATACTTTATACTTCCTCATCTAAGCGTTTTCCTCTTAATTGCCAGTGTCCGCTCCGCTTAATAGAAAATGGTCGGGTGCTCATTAACAGTCGCCCGACGGCGGGTGGCGGTTCGTTAATCCATAATATGACTCAGGCTTTACATGAACTGACGGATTGAAGCAAAATTGTTAAATAGGTCTGATTTCTAAGCGAAGTTAGAATTTGAACTTATATAGGATACTTTTTTCATAAAACATTGCACTGCTCTAAGGATGAGCAGTGGTGGCCCAGTGGTATTGATCCCGACTTACGAGTTGTAGGTCGTGGGTTTGAACCCCGCCAGGCGCAGTACTTTGTGAAATTTATTTCAGTTAATGTTGTGTCTAAGAGAGTGCTGCCTTGCTGCAAGCTTTCCAGTACTGTAATATCTGTTTCTGACAGGCTGCCAGTTTGCAGTCATCCGTGACCGTATTTTAACCGTACCAGTTAATAGAAAATGGTCAGCCGCTCATTAACAGTCTCCCTACGGCAAGAGGCGGCGGCGGTGCGACGGTTCGTTACTTCATATAAGAGTTTGGTTTAAATGAACTGATGGATTTTAGACCTGTATATAAGGAAAATCGTAATCCTTTTTGACGAGTTAGTCTAGTCTGTTCTAAAGGCATTTTTCTCTTTTTTCATTTTGTCTTCCCACCTAGGGCAGGGCGGGAGGGACTGTCAGACACGTACTGACTATAAATCCACGGTGTCCTTCAAAAGTCCTTTACTTTCCGGGGTCACGGTAATACGTTAGTCCCGCGACCCCGGCAGGCTTTGGCCCTCTGTAGAGGGGCCCCGTCATGCTGACACTCTTTGAGGCGCGCGTGGAACACAACGCGCCGTCGACCCGGGCATGGTCCATAGTCGGATAGCGAGTTGCCCATTACTCGCCGCCCGCATGCCCGCGCCTACGGTGGCCGGAGATCGTCTGGCGACGTCCGTCGCCGTGGGCGTCTACCACTGCGGCTGGGTTAGAGGGAGGACGCTGTCCTCCTCCTTCGCGAGCATGACTGCTTCGCAGAAGGAGGCGACCGCTTCCCACTCCGTCTCGCCCCGCAGCATGGCCGCGACCAATGCCGGGCGCGAGAGGTCTCCGCCTTTCGCCGCTCTGAGGACACGGCGGTGCTCTGCCCAAGCGGGGCAGTCTTGCACCGTATGCTCGACCGTGTCCTCCGGGCGATCCTCGCAGTGGTGACACCCAGGCGTTTCCTCCTTCCTCATCAGACACAGGTACCTCCCGAAACTTCCGTGTCCGTTGAGGAACTGCGTTATGCTGTAGGTCAGGACGCCGTGACGCCTATCCAGCCACTCTTCAAAGAGGGGTCTTACCGCCGCGATTGCGGCGTGCCCGAGTCTGTTCTAAAGGCATAGCACATTACAGAACCAGCACTGAAACTGCACAGCATCACCTCGAGTTTAGGCTACGATTTGCGGCGCTGTGCTGTGAACTTTTTCATATTCACTTTATGTAACGTATTATACGACACACATTATAATTGCTGAGTTGAAGTCGAACCTTTGTGGTGCCTGTATAGTGTGCAATGCGGGAACACCCAAATACTCCGAAATATTTTATTCCGATTTTCAAGACCCTTATTAAAATGGGAATAATGATCCATCGGAGTTATTATATTAGGAATTTTGAACCATTCGGAATTATGAAAATCGGTATTTTGAAATTCGTATTTATGAATTTCGGAATAAAGTTTTTCGTATTATCGTAGTGTACCCGTGCAATGCCTTTCCTCGTAACCAAGATGAGAGCATTGGCGTTGAAAGCTAACAGCTTCATGTAATTTATGTCAGTAATCAATATTTTTTTTAATCTGATGGCCCATGAGCTTGACATCTACCAATCTGCAATGGGCCCGCCTGGTGGAAAAAGTTGTCAGGATGATCAGCCATTATTATTTTGTATAGTTCACGAACTAACTTCACCGGTTCACCCAAGTTTCAGTAGTCATTATTCGACTGTTATGTTTATAGAACTTCTTATAGACTTGTTCAGAGTTAAGTCAAGTAAAAAAAATAAGGGCACTCACTTGGTTGACGTGAGCTCGTAAACGTTACAGAATAGCACTACAGGAAATTGAAGGTCACGCACATTCGTTGTTGTTTTTCATTGTTTTGGCAATTTACTACCGTCTTACGATATGTTACATACAACCACAGTATAAATATCTACAGTAGTGGATCTCGGCCGCATGATAGAAATAAATACCTACAGCCGCGCGGTACGTAAACATGCGTTAGGGCTGTCCGATGCCCGTCTCCAGCATTTTAATTACATTTGCCTACTTTCTGTTTCTATTTAGTGTTGTGATTGTAAATATACTTTTCTTATATTTAAGTAAACAAATAAAATACTTTTTATATTGAAAAGGAAGTGTTCAATAAAAATGCGTGTTGTTTTTTATTAATAGATTTAATTTATAACTTTACGAGTAATAGTCGACCAACTTATAAAATGTACTTAGATAACAAATTTTCTTAAACAAAATGTATCGGAGAACATGTTTTTCAACTGCAAATGTAAGTTTGTCAACTTTATTTTTACAGCTTTAATAGGTATGTTTTTTGGGAATAGGTAGGTTTTTATCGTCAACTATTTTTAACTAACTTCAAAAAAAGGAGGAGGTTCTAAATTCGTCGTAATCTTTTTTTTTTTGTGTATTTTCCCCGATTTCTCAAAGACTCCTGGACCGATTTTGAAAATTCTTCTTTTTAAAATTAAATTCAGCGACTCAGTTTAAGTTAGTTCGCATAAGTATTTTGATGGGCAACTACGGAACCCTACACTGTGCGTGGCCCGACACGCACTTGGCCGGTTTTTCTAGTATTATTCATACATAAAACACAGATAATAAACAAATATTACTGTAGCGCCGTTACGTAAAACGCACCCGTGACGATATAACAAGGGTCTGATTACGTCGTCGTGTGGATTCGCGTCAACCGCTCCTTCAAGGTCAGTGCGCCGCTCGCGCTACCTCATACAGCGCATCGCTCGCGCAGGCAGTCGGCCTAATGCAACCGAGTGCGCACACTCAAATACGGAGCGAACTATGTACTCTTACGTTCCAAGATTCATAACTGTGTTAAAGTTTATGTAGTACACTGAATATACGTTGATTGTACACCGTACCGTAGGTAAATGAAGCTCACTGCTTCATTTCCGTGCCCGCCGACAATCCGACCGCGCCGTTACACCATGACTTTACTTTGAATAATACAAACTAACAAAACACACATGCACTGGAGTTTTAACACAAGAGTAAGTACCTACCGTATCATGATTCATTCAGAACCGCCTATAACTTAACTATTTAACTTGCCTCAGTAACTTTCCTTTACTTTATTCATTTTACTGTATTTATTAACCCAAATACCCTTTTTTTCGTGAGATAAAGGAAAATACATAACCATTAAAAAGTCACACATTATGTACCTACCTACTAGCACGGCTACTAGCTACTAGTAAGTAAAATTTTTATAGTTAGTACTCACCTTTCAGAGGTTGCAGGTAATTTAAAAAAACTTATGTCTGGATGCGTTATTGTTGACGTTAAACACCCAAACTCAGCACAATATTTTCTACTTGTCATATTTGCTAAAAAAAAAACAACGCACCGTCCGTTCATCACTACGGTACGGCCGGCCGTGACTGTCTGCGCCTCGAGCGCGCCCCGACATCGAGGCGCGTAGGTATAGCTCGCGTTTCGTCCGTTTGTAGGGAGTTCCAATACTGTACATATTATTACCGTGATACAACGCAAAAGTCGTCGTCGTAACATGATTTAATCTCATGACAAGTTATGATTGCGTGTTGTCACTTTATCAACCACATCATATTGACAACAGCGAACATGACACTTGACATCGGATTTACGAACCAGTAAAATCTGGCCTTCATAAAACAGGCACGTTTATGTTTTGTTTTTAACGACTACTAGTTTGTGCCCACGGCGTTACCCGTGTAAAGTTCGGATATTATACAGGGTGAATATTTCAAATGGGCGTGGATGGCTATATCCGAAACTAAAGAAATATCAAAAAACGTTGAAAGGAGTCTCGAGGTCGATTTTGACGAAAACGAAAACTGCATCAATGAATTTTAGAAAAATCAATAATCCTGGCCAGGAATTGAACACGCTGATTTAAAAAAAAATTACACTGTATTATTACACCATTCGATAGTGTTGCTAATAAGTATCAAATTCTGGGAAGTAATCATATTATGCTGAAAATTTTAGGGTGTGATGTTTTTTCCAAAATCAGCCAGGATTATTGATTTTTCTGAAATCCAATGATGCAGTTTTAATTTTCGTCAAAATCGACCTCGAGACTCCTTTCAACGTTTTTTGATATTCCTCATAATTACGGATATAGCCGTCTACGCCCATTTTAAAAATTCACCCTGTATACCATGTTATAGTGTAGTTCGGTTCGGGATCGGTTCGGTGGTGTGTAGATCGGTTATTATGTCCATGTTAAGCCTGGGATACACTAGGGAACATTTTGTCCCGAAACACGACGCGCAACACTCAATATACGTGACGCTGAAACGTTGCATAGTGTGCCGCACCATGACCCGAAACATTTTACATGATGCGGGGCATGTTGCTTGCTCCCGCCTCGAGAGCGAGCGCACGTGTCCCGCGTCAGTGTCGCGCCATTTGTCACCAAGTGTAGTCGCGTACGCAACGTGCCTCTTAACATGGCTTTAGTGTTACCACCTTCTCTTTCTTCTACGTTTCAACACACTCGATATAATTACTATGTACGCAGCACTAATAGCCACAACCTCCTCGGGCGACATTTCTAATAAACACTGAGAAGTGTGGTCGACAAAATGTTCCGCGACATGTATGTCGGCACATTCCACGTAATTGTTGACGAACATGTTCCGCAACATGTTGCTCCATTTGTCCCCTAGTGTATCCGTGGGTTAATACTGTAGTTCGGTTCGGTTGGTTCGGTTATTATGCTCCATGTTATAGTATACTGTATTTGTATACCTTTCATTAATGTGCACCGGTCAATGTTTTTGTGTGAAAAGTAATAACCATCCATCCATCCATCTACACAAAATTTGCATTTCAAATAATAAGATATTAAAGTTAGACAAGTAATTTTATACAATTGGTTATTGTAAGAAAAATCTGTGATGTATTCTGATATCCTTGTTAGAAACCATAATATTAAGCGTAAGAGAACGATAAAAAAATTAAGTTCAAGGTTCTTGCAAGACTCTTGCCTTCATGAAGCGTATAATATTACTCGCAAGCCGATATGTGCTTGAACGCGTCGAAAAGTACTTTGGTCTAGATAACTTGGTTCGACTCAATGTCAATGTGGTCAGTCCTTTTAGTGTCTTAAGTCCTACAAAATTCCTTGACGTAGAAGTATCAACTTACGTATTGATGTAACAAACTCGATGAAGTTTCAAAACATTTTGCGACATTTTCGTAGAAGTTGAAAACTTCTGTAGAACCGATATTCGTTTGATGATTTCTTAGGAATCGTATAATTCAGCTTTGATTGGCAAAATTACTGGAAATCAACCTTGCGGAGAATGTACCTTACATACAATTATTTTTAGTATGTTATGCGAAACCTAAATATAGTTTGTTCAGAATCAGTAACTAAAACAATTCCAATAATTTTTACACCACGTTATATTTTGTACCAAAAATATTTTAATTAAATTGTATCACCAATTAATTACAATACAATCACTGTACGGTTAGATACCTACTTCCGAACTATTTTCAATGACTGTACGACTAAAAGGCGCGAATTGAGCGGGTGTACCGCAAACCGCTGCGAAATTAGCATGTTTTTGAACGGCAACCAGGCAACCTAACAAGCTCGTAACTTTATGATTTTTCATGATACAGTTTTGCAATTTTTTACATAGATTCCATACACATAAATACCAAGACCACATCAGGTTTCACATAAACAAAAAATAATGTTGTAGATATTATGAAAATGCGAGTAGCATAATTAAGTACAGTATCTTATTTGTTAGAAGACCGTATTGGCATCGTTCTGTGTCGAGAATTATTAAATTTTCAGTACCATAATTTACAAAGCATGGACAGGGCTTTGTGGCGTAGCCTGGGAGAGGTCTACGTCCAGCAGTGGACTAAGAGCCTGTGCACACCACGTTTTTTAAACGCGCCGGTGCAGCGCGTTTGACGCGATGCAGACGCGATACGCACAAGTCAGACGCAGCCTAGCGACGCGCGATGCACGGAGAGAAATTATTATAACAATATTACCAGAACGTATGGTAAATATTATTCTAGTTTCTATAAACAGAATTGAGTTAAGTTTACTAGATTGACTTTTAACAACAAGTAGTCGTATTTTAATAAATGCCAGAATATTCTAGTAAACAAATTATAGTAAAGAATACTCAAAGCTATTTACAAGTACATTTTATTATTGTAAATACAACATTTCCATAACTTTATAGTTTACCTTCATAATTTGTTTGTTGTTACTAGCTGTCAAATAAACAATACAATATTTATGTTATATCTAAAAGAATTCAAGTAACAAAAACTTATTTATTTGTTTAAATAAACTAGATTAATATAGTAATGTTTAACCAGATTATTGTTATCCTATCAAAATGTTTTTTATCGTTATCATATATAGTTTTTTGTGTAACATGAGTATCGTATTACAAACGAAACGATTTTTACGATTACCAAATATATTGTATGGTTTGCTTGAACTTAAGTTGGCAAGGCGGGCCACGCCATTTTGTTTTACCTTACGTGAGCGTGTGCTGTTCAAGAGTTCAGTAAATATTGGTAAATATTATTAAAGTGTGGTTTTTCTATAGAATTTTTAAAATAATGGACAAAACTACAAACAAATGTAACAGAACTATTAAAATCCTGGCGGTTGGAGGAATACATACCCGTTTTTGCCGGTAAGTAAGTTTTATACAATTTATTTGGCAGGTACCTATATTCCTGGAAGAAAAGTGTTGAGTTATACGAGTTTATGATATGACTAGGCAATTAGGCATACCTTTATTACGTCCAGTGAAGACACTGACCGACTTAAGAAGTATCTTTCTTTATATGGGGATGAGTTGAAAGAGATCTTTAGGTTAGGTAGGTACATATTGGTACCTCACTTCTAATTCTGGTTTGCATGGTCGTATAATGCGGTAATGCACCTGAATGTACTTTATTAAAACTATCGGTTCCAGTGAATTATAATATGCGTGCCTGCCTATATAACTACCTAATTGAAATGTTTCATTTTCAGAAAACAAAATAACCCTCGACACATTTGGTCTCCTGGATTCGGACGTGATTAGAGCTGATTGAACCTGTAGGGGACCGCGTACGATTCCAAAAAAACCTGAACCAATCGAATGAGTTCACTAACTCGCTAGAGGTAAGTGATAAGTACCCCTCGACTCAAGGGCACATTTTGCGAAATGCACATTCTACGTCAAACCCATCCTATGTTAATAGATATGATTGTTGTGATTTTGATAATACAAATAAAAACCTACAAACGTTTTATGTTTTGTTTTATTTAAATCGGTTGTTGACAATCCCTTCATGTTCGTTCATGATTTCAGAAGGTGGCAGGCTTAGGGTACTTGAAGAGTAAAGTACCTTCTACGTCGTGCTATAGTTTTGTTTACGGTTTCTGTATGAAAAAATGTGAATAATGAGCATCTATTCTATAAAATAATGGTAAATAAGAAAGCTTGGTGCAGAAGGTACTTTATTTTTACTACAGCTTGTCAAGTATTATTAGAAGATGCAATTATGACATCAAATGATTGAGTTTACTTTAGTGAGAATTTAATGTTGTTAAGTTTACTCTATTGTTTAGTGATTTCACCAATGTTTTATTTTTTGCTTCATATTGTTTAGTAGGAGATTGGGTCATTATAAGAAATATGTACTTACGTCATAGTTACCATGTTAGGAAAAGTTGAAATCTCTCAGTTTACATGTTAATTTGGTGACAAAACTGACAGATTTTAACTTTGTCTTAGCAACACTGTAACTATGACCTACATATTTCTTTTAAAGACCCAATCGCCTACTAAACAATATGAATAAAAAAATAAAACATGAGTGAAATCACTAAACAATAGAGTAAACTGAACAATATTAAATTCTCATTATAGTAAACTCAACCATTTGATGTGATAATGGCTAACAACATGCTGGTAATAAACACAAAATAGGTAGTAAAGTAAACAATATATATTGTTAGATAAACACTCAATTTGGTAACATTTGCATTCAATATGTTTATAGTAACTATAATAATCTATCAACGCTACTGTAAATCTGGTTATCTCCAAAATAAAGTATGGTGTTACAAACGATACTAATTCTGTTAAATTTAAAATAAAGTATGTAATGAATACAAATAGGCTTTTGCGCACTATACATAAATTTTAGTGATGTGTACCAGCATTATGTTTAATTTTGCTAGATATTATTGTATGCATTACCAGAATTTTCTAGGAAACTCTACAAAAAAGATAGCTGTCGTATATATTACAAGACAATCTAGTCATTTTAACTTTATTCTGGTTACCTAAACTAGAATTTTCTCTCCGTGTGCGCCGCCCGGTGCAGCTTGTTTCTAAAACGCGCTGCACCGGCGCGTTTACAATTGAAAAAAAGGTTTTGAAAATAACTTTCAACGGCCGCAGTATTTTTGTTCCCATATTACTACTCTACTTGTAACTTATTTATTATGTAGGTCAAAAAAAGTATTCGCCGGGTCTCACAACATCTGCCTTTCATCCCAGGACTCCAACTCTTTAATGTATAAAAAGAGTTGACGACTTCCCAAGAGTCTTTGAAAATCGATCAAGACGGTCTAAAATAGCGGCCGAAATATTCAGCAAAAAGTTTTGCTGTGAACGTAGGTCCTACATATTAGAGTACGACGGAAAAGAGACGAATTATCGGGCATAAAATCTGTACCTGCTATGATAGAAAAGGATGGTAAGATATTATGTTCCTTCCTTGATATTCATTTTATGTGTTTTAGGGTCTAGGGAAATACTTTAGTTCAGCATGAAATTACCATACCGGCACTACGATGTCAAAGGTAAACTACTAGTAGTAGTTCATCATCATCATCAGCCTATAATGTTCCCACTGCTGGGACACAGGCCTCCTCTCTTGTGAGAGGGAGTGGGCCATAATCCACCACGCGGGCCCAGTGCGGGTTGGCAGATGTCACATGTCTTCGAATTTTTGGTTCTAGGACATGCCGGTTTCCTCACGATGTTTTCCTTCACCGTTTTGAGAGCAGTGGTGATGAAACAAATTACACAAAGTAATGCGCCTGGCGGGGTTCGAACCCACGACCTACAACTTGTAAGTCGGGACCGATACCACTGGGCCACCACTGCTCTGGGCCACCACTGCTCTACTGGGCCACCACTGCTCTACTGGGCCACCACTGCTCTAGTAGTTACTGGGTAATAATTTAACATATTTTTTTTAATATGATAGCTTCTTCTTGGGAATGATATTCTACATTAGCTATAAAGTTAAGAAAGAAACAAAAAACGTTTATTGGCATGAAGTGAAATAATGAATGAAACTTTGAACGTTCTTTTTATAACTAAATCTAACGCGGCTGATGTATTTTTTTCGTGCTGCATTTCACAAAAATAGCTACAATATCGAAGGCACGGCAAATAAAGGTGCGGCACACACAACAGTCTTTCGTGCACAACACTCTTAATAGGAAACCCCAATTCAGTAGCCTGTATTAACAAGCTAATATGACTATAAAACGGATCACGAATAAACAGCATAAACGCTTTTACCATACAATTAGGTTATAGCAAAGCCGAGCGTTATGGGTTTACAAACTGGACCTTTCAAAAGCATAGGCCAGTGACGGTCCCATAAGGTGCGGTCCACCGTTCGACGGAGAACAATAGACCACTAACGTTAACGGTTTCTAAGCGTTGCTATAATTTCGTTTCTTGTTGTCTATAGCTATGTGTAGAGTAAAGGTGCAAGTTGATTGGAAAAGTGACTGAAATTGAAATTTTGTGCACTGTAACTTAGTGCCTAAGGATTTCTCTTACTATGGGTGACACTATTGCAATGTTACAATATTAATTGTTTTATTCATTCGAGATTTTGCGACCAATGATTTTTTAAAGTATACTGGAGGTCCGTCGTTTCGTACGGCGTGCGACGCCTGACGGTCACACCAAGACGCGACGCGGCGCGACGTGACGCAGCGATTCTGCGAATGTGTATATTTCCTTGTAGTAAAATAATGTCAGATTTTGAGAAGATACACCTTTCAAACACAGCGCGGCGCCGCGCTGTGTCGCGCTGCATTTGGAAAGATGTATCTTTTCGTGTAGGAAATAGAGTTGGATTTTGAGTAGCTCCATTGAAATGTTTTCGCAGCGTCACGTCTCCGTCTGAGCAGCTGACCTTCAGGCCTCACGTCGGTCTTATAAGTGTTGTATCTTTCAGCTAGAACTTTTCGTACAAATTCACATTCAAATTAGTTGGGTGTAATTGGAGACTGTTGTACGCGAATCCAGTGTCACGTGATTTTAATTATATTTCTTTTAATCAAGATAAAGAGAAATATCATTAAAATTTTCAGTTCGATATCTCCGTCTTTATGTCCTATCTGGCCCGGGCTATAACTTGATCTAATGACCTCTTAAACATTAATCCCGCTTAACTATTTATTCCCTGTCTAAATCAGTGGAAAAATAAACAGAAATAAATTCTACCACCGAATCCCTTTAGCTTCAAAGCAAATTATTTTGGACAGAAGACAGATAAGATTAACTTTTAAAAATCCCGTTCTCAACAGTAATTTTCTTTTCTCGCAGAAAGCCTGTAAAATTGGAGGGGGTGGTTCCTAAATAAATCTCTAGCAGACAGATAAGGGCCAAACTCGATGTACGACCCTTAATGTCCAATAAAAAGAAAGAGATAGAAATAAAAGGAACAGAGTCGTTTTCATTATCGACTTTTCGATTTTATGTGTTCTCTGTGTACAGTTTGCAGTAATTAGCTATAGGAGGCGTGATATTCACCCCTACCTGGAAGTAAGTCAAAACTTTTGTTGAACTCGTGCTATATCAGCCTTATTAACATACTCGAGGTTTTAAGTTTGTCGCCTATACCTCCATAAAATGTACGCATGAATACTTGAACTTTACCTTGAATATTGCGTAAGCGTTTCAAGGCAGAATATATACTCGTGTAACGTCATTCTAGAATTTTATGGCCCTCACAAAATGTTGGAAATATTTTTTTTTGTACTAAAAGTTACTTCTTATAAGTTATTTATCGGTCTCAACCAGCACATTTTCAACATTAAATAAATAAAAATCCTACCTAGCTATTTATTTTTCGGTTATTTTACCAAGGTAAAATTAAGAGCCTATGCACACCACGTTTTTTAAACGCGCCGTCGACGCACGTTTGTGCACGATACAGACGCGATGCGCAGGCAAGTCAGACGCAGCCTGTCTGCTGTTTGATTAAAACGCGCCATCGACACGCGTTTAAAAAACGTGGTGTGCATGGCTATATTTTGACAATTATAAAAAACGCGAAAAGGATGGAATAGTTACCCAAAAAAAACATTCAGCAATTGACCTTTCAAAGCTGCAAATGACTCCAAACCCATAAATCATAAGCAAAAGTTTCCATATACGAGTAAACTGTAGCCGACAATATTCGAAGCCATTGACCGACCTTCGTGAGACCAAATTCCGCTCCAATGAACCATAGGTGAGTTAAATTACACCGAGTGTCGGACGTGGCGCCAAAAGGTCTCGACATTGTAACCACTACGGTTGAATGCCATTTGTTTACGATAAGGTCGGGCTTGATTGACTGAAGACCTACACAAAATGGTGGGCGGAATGATTCTGTGATTACATGGCCAGAAAATCTTTCTTGCAAATGGCAAGAGTAATGTTCTCCACCTTTTCAAATGTAGCTACTAGTAGAATTGACAATAAAAAGTAGCTTTTATGGCATAGCGTAATTGCTGTTATCGCGCGACTAACGAACGTGGCCCCGGAAAGTAAAGAGCTATTGAGGGACACCGTGGATTTTAGTCAGTTCAAGTCTGACGGTCCCTCCCGCACTACCCTGGGTGGGAGGACTCATTCGATGATTTTACCAAGTAAAAAAAAAATATGGCATAGCGTTATCACTAATCAGCCCATAACGATAACGTTCCTACTGCTGAAGTACAGGCCTCTACTCTATGAAAGAGATTGGGTTGTAATCGAACACTTTGGCAAAATTCGGGTTTGTGGATGTCACAAGTTTTCGATTGGTTTTAGGATATGACGGTTTTCACACAATTTATTTCGTTACCGTTTTGAGTGCTGTGCCTTTGTAGACCTAAATCAGTGGCAATTTTATTCAAAGCTACGCAGTTTAGCAGGATTAACAAAATATTTTTCTTAAATCCTATGGCGATTTACTGTATATTATTTCAGGCTTTTCCATCATATTTATTATCGATAAAATGTCTTTTTAACTAGGACAAAAGCAATTCCTTTAAGCCAGTCCCCTTCGTGTTCCTATTAACTTATTGCAATGCGCTTTTATTCCCTGAGGTTATCGTAACGATAGAAAAATTGTGTCTCTCCTGTAAGTTGCACAAAGAACTATTCAATTAAAAACTATATAATAAAACCTTGTTTTTTTTTTCTCTTTATTGAGGACAAAGAGCTTGTCTTCGAACGCTAATAATAAATAAACTATGAGCTAGGAGAAAATTTTATCGCAAAATAGGTAAACCAGAGATTCAGGCCACACACAGAGATTTACTGTCCCTTCAGCCCAGGGTTGGCATGATTAAAACAAGTTGTTTTAAAACACCTGTTTAAAACAGTTTGAAATTAAACAGTGTTTTTTATTACCCGTTTCAACTACTTTTCAAGGCGGATGAATGCATATAAAATGAAAATAAATTAATATTCAGGAGTCTAAATAGCTTGACATAAAACCATTTGAGCCTATGCCACTGCTATGTCATATTTTCAACTTTTTATTGGCATTTTAATGAAATTATGCTTAAAAATATTAGAAAAAAAACATCACATGCTTTTTTCCTTTGATTTGTGAATTTTGATGAATTTTTCGTAAAAATTTCATTACAAAGGGCGAATTTGAAAATAGTAGTCTAGAAATGAAACATAATTGATTTATACGTTTAGACATCGACAAATAAGGTGAAAAAAAAGCCAGAAACTAAAAAAAAAAAACACTTGCTTAAAACAATTTGGACTGTTATTTTTATAAAAATTTGAAAAAAAAACTGTTTTTTTTTCAACCCTGTTTCAGCCAATTGCCGTCCAATGCTGGACATAAGCCTTCCCCAAAGAACATCAACCATCCCGGTCTACTGTGTGGATAGTTAAATTCTATTGTGATCAGGATTTGAACCTGCGACCTTCTGGATCGAAATAGACCTAGTGTACTGATCCAGAACGTCGCAGGTTCTTACCAACCGATTTATCGCAGTCATGCTCACATTCATCATTCCATTCTTACGTCTCATGCTGACGTTGGTGCCATCTAATGTAAAGTTATCAAACTACTAACTACAGCCAACATTATGACATAATGCATTTGTGAAACTGACAGACGAACCGAATGCGTGGCGTAGCATTTTTGTTTGTAATGTATGGAATTGTTTGAAGCCTGTCACATAGAGTATCGGATCGCTTTCGCTTTTTTAGGGTTCCGTAGTCAACAAGGAACCCTTATAGTTTCGCCATGTCCGTCCGTCCGTCCGTCCGTCCGTCTGTCCGCAGTTTAGCTCAGAGACGCACAGTACTAGAGAGCTGTAATTTGGTGTAAATATACGGATTTGTTGTGCCAAAAAAGTGGTAAAATAAAATCTCGTAAAATATTTTTTTTTAGGGTACCTCCTGTACACGTAAAGTGGGGATGTTTTTTTTATTTCTCGTGTACCCCTTAGTGTGGGGTATCATTAAATAGGTCTTTAAAAAATATTGATAGTTTCCATTAACAATTTTTTGATAAAAAATTTCGTTTGTGAAATATTAAGCTTTAAAGTGCTAAATTTTGCTCGACTCGAGTGTCCCCCCCCTCTACCAGCTAAACGGTTATGTTTGGGGGTGTGAAAAAATTCACAATAGTAGTACATATAACGAAGTTTAAAAGAAAATTATCATGACTAAGTAGGCTTTACAAGTTTACGAGTAATAGTCGACCAACTTATAAAATGTACTTGGATAACATATTTCCTAAACAAAATGTATCGGAGAACATCTTCTTCAACTGCAAATGTAAGTATGTCAACTTTATTTTTACAGTTTTAATAGGTATGTTTTTACCGTATGATTTTGGGGATAGGTAGGTTTTCATCATCAACTATTTTTAACTAACTTCAAAAACAGGAGGAGGTTCTAAATTCGTCGTAATCTTTTTTTTTAATGTATTTTTTTATGTATTTTCCCCGATTTCTCAAAGACGCCTGGACCGATTTTGAAAATTCTTCTTTTTAAAATTAAATTCAGCGAATCAGTTTAATTAGTTCGCATAAGTATTTTGATGGGCAACTACGGAACCCTACACTGTGCGTGGCCCGACACGCACTTGGCCGGTTTTTTATATGACAGGATTCGGTTCGGTTCGCTATCGCCTGTCTGTCTGACAAAGGCTTAACAGTTAACCGCTACAATACTAAATTAAAAGCACAAAACCTATTCTCTGAAAAAGCAATAACATTAAAAATATTTATTCAGTCTCTTTATAAGAACTAATTTTGAGAATTCAATAGAGATAATTAGCGCCCAAACTAATTAATACAGCAGCTTTGAATAATGCATTAAAACTTAATTTTACAGCACACTCTAAAACAGAAGAGTCAGAAACATACACCAATTATTTCAGAGCAGATAGCATTTTTTGCTTCACCAGCCCGAGTGAAACGACTCAGTTTTGGAAGCCTTGCATAGCCCGAAAGTAGCCTACATAAATAGCCCAGGCGATGAAGTTAATAGACAAACTTGGAAGTTTCGGCCTTAGTTATTGCAAAGTTTCTAAAAAAATGTAACGTCTGCGGCTTTTTCAGTATGAGTGGTGAAATTTTAAAGGACTTCAAAATGCCAATCAAAATTAGTGATTTCATATATAATCATCTTTTCAAACGAAATGAATTAGTGATGAAAAAGTTAGATATTACTTGCGGGCAGTTTGAGACAAAGAGAGACTAGCACATCAACCTACCTTCAATTTTTTTAATAGATTTTCAACTGGCCAACAAAACTAGAAGGTTCATATTCAATTGGGAAAATTTTGAAGTTTGAGATAGTTTGACATCCGGACAAACATTCACAAGCAACTTCAAAGGCGATGTTTTCCTATTATATATTTTACTACCTGTGCCCGCGACTTCGTTCACATGGATATCGGAACTAAACAATGTATTTTAAACAAAAGGTTTTTTTTTTCAAAATAAATGTCGCCTAAGTTACTCCTTATTACATCAGCTATCTGCCAATAGAAGTCCCGTTAATCGGCCCAGCCATTTCAGAGATTAACTATTACAAACAGACAGACAGAAAGAGAGACAAATATTGTAAAAAATGTTATTTTGGTGGATGTACCGTATATATATTCGTATGCATATAGTAAAAAAATGTTATTTCAATATAACAAACAGACACACCAATTTTATTCATATGTATAGATGAACAGATTATTTGTTACTGGACCGATCGCAGACAATTTTATTCTGAGAACTTTTTTTCCCTCTAAAATTCTATCTTCTATCTATTTTAATACGGAATACGGAACTTTAAAATATAGAAACACGTCAAGTTGATTGGCACGTGTTACATTGAATAAACGCTAATAGAAAGATGGATATATTTCTATGAAAATTTAATTCAGGGAAAAATCCAAGACTAACCTTTGTTCACGTAGATATTTCTGTAAAAGTGTTTGAGGAATTAAGAGAGACACCTGCCATTTTACTATAACTGAGGCCTTACTACGAATTATCACATTTTTGTGACAATAACGGGTTCTTTGACGTTTTGAATTGAAAAATTTGAATTTTGTGGATAACATTACTTCCGCGTTCGTACACTACATGCGGTTCTTTAATGTTTTACATACATGTTACGTCATTAAACTTGAAGTATGATAAACAGCCCAATATGTGAATTCCATACTAGGGCCTCTAGGAATTTTCTAAGTTAACTGTTATTGTAATATTCAATGCGTCCACCGAAGTTAAAAAAAAAACTTGTCCTTTGTTACTACAACACGAGGAAATACTACGAGTAATCGAAACTAATATTGTTGAGTTTTACAATTCAAATAAATAATTAAATAAATAATAAATTTATTCAAGAATTCGGTCACATTAAACGTTTACACAATAATTACAAGCGAAATATAATAATTCTATGTGTAATGTAGCGATCTGCCTGATCTAGGTTTATTAAAACCTGTGTTACAGCTCAACGAAAAAAAAACAAATGCGACATCAAAGCTCATATTTCTTTCATGAATAAACAAAGAAAATATATTGACCAACCCTTTCCTTATGGTCATCAAAAAAAAAAAAAAAAACATCGTTGAATTAATTCGACGAAAAAAACCGTTTGTTGACAGCAGTGACCCCTCTCACTTTATTCTTAAATAATAAATCTTTAAACAGATAACAGCGACCCCGAGACATCATTTACATATTTACAAAGAACAAAAAAATGAGGGTAATTTAGATTTCTTTTTAGCCCTGCTTAAGGCTGAGGCCAAGGTTCGTTTCAAACGTTAATATTATTTGAGGTACATATTTTGCTTTATTCACGAGTGCGTGTACACATACTTCAGTATACTTGAGGTTTTCTGCTTTGAGTGTCTATTCACATCAACCTACTCCAATGTGTATTTTTTTTCCAATTGAACATGAACTTTCGTGTTTTGTGATAAAGTTGAAAGTCTATAGATTAAACGGACTCTGACAGGATTGTTAAGCAAGGCGGCCTTGGTCTAGGAGCATAGGCATACCACGTTTTTAAAACGCGCCGGAGCACCGAGGCGCGTCGACGGCGCGTTTTCATCAGAGCAGTTTGTTGTCGTTTGTTTTAGGCTGCGTCTGACTTGCGTGCGTATCGCGTCTGTATCGCGTCAAACGCACTGTACCGGCGCGTTTAAAAACGTGTTGCGCTCTAAGTAGTAAAATCATCAAATGAGTCTTCCCACCCGGGTGGAGCGGAAAGGACTGTCAGCCCCTTCGTATACAAGGCGACGCAAGTCTCCGATACCTTATGATTTTGGTATCCAGGCGACCATTGCAATACAAATCCATAAAGATTCGTACACAGGCACGTGTTAATGGATGCCAAAGTCGTAAGGTATCGGTGACTTGCTTCGCCTTGTGTACGACGGGGCTCAGACTCGTACTGACTAAAATCCGCTGTGCCGCCTTCATGAGGCCTACCACGAGGATTTCGGTCAGTCATCACTGCTTGTTACTGGTAACCTTTTTTTATCGTAATAAAGTCATAAAAACCGGCCAAGTGCGTGTCGGGCCACGCACAGTGTAGGGTTCCGTAGTTGCCCATCAAAATACTTATGCGAACTAATTAAACTGATTCGCTGAATTTAATTTTAAAAAGAAGAATTTTCAAAATCGGTCCAGGTGTCTTTGAGAAATCGGGGAAAATACATAAAAAAAAGATTACGACGAATTGAGAACCTCCTCCTTTTTTTGAAGTTAGTTAAAAATAGTTGACAATAAAAACCTACCTTTCCCCAAAACATACCCATCTATTATAGCTGTAAAAATAAAGTTTACAAACTTACATTTGCAGTTGAAGAACATGTTCAGCGATACATTTTGTTTAGGAAAATATGCTATCCAAGTACGTTTTATAAGTTGGTCGACTATTACTCGTAAACTTGTAAAGCCTACTTAGTCATGATAATTTTCCTTCAAACTTCGTTATATATACTACTATTGTGAATTTTTTCACACCCCCAAACATAACCGTTTAGCTGGTAGAGGGGGGGGACACTCGAGTCGAGCATAAATTAGCACTTTAAAGCTTAATATTTCACAAACGAATCTTTTTATCAAAAATTTGTAAATGGAAACTATCAATATTTTTTAAAGACCTATTTAATGATACCCCACACTAAGGGGTACGCGAGAAATAAAAAAAACATCCCCACTTTACGTGTACAGGAGGTACCCTAAAAAAAAATATTTTACGAGATTTTATTTTACCACTTTTTCGGCACAACAAATCCGTATATTTACACCAAATTACAGCTTTCTAGTACTGGGCGTCTCTGAGCTAAACTGCGGACAAACGGACGGACGGACGGACGGACGGACGGACATGGCGAAACTATAAGGGTTCCTTGTTGACTACGGAACCCTAAAAATGAGTCCCTCCAACCCCACTGTCAGACTTGTGCTGACTAGAGTCCTCGGTGATTCTTTAGTAGTTTAGTTTAGTAGTTCTTTACGTTCCAGGGTCACGTTTACCTAATGAGACAGTCCCGCGGCCCCGGCTGTCGTTCAGTGGTAGCCTGTGGTGCCGTTGCCCGGGGTGGACCGCTAGGCTTTCAGAAAATTGAGTTTCACCCTTTTGTTGTTGGTATTAAGACGTGCCTATCTCTGTTTTTAGTTAGCAAGTTAGGCTCGATTTCAGCCATGAGTCCGTTGAACCAGGGAATTTTTTTTATGTAAAACTATCTAATCAATAAAGTCATTACTCAGACTGTGAAACGACCAGTTAGTCGTTGAAAGTCTATTGGAACTTAGTCGTAGTCCATCGCTGTTATTGGTAAACCATTAGTAAAAACTGGATTGGAATGGAACTGAAATGGATGTCCGTTTTTAGTGGATTAACAAAACATCGGGTTTCGAGGAATTAGTTCATTTCATAGCGTATATTTGTGTGTTAGAGTATTGACTGTATGCTATGTGTGTGAAACTGCAAATACTAGGAGCGACTAAAGGTTAATTGTTTGATCATTAGTTAAGTAAACTATTCAGTAGTTAAATGAACTATATAATAATATAATTTATAATATAATATATTCCACAACTATCACACAACGCCATCTAGTCCCAAGCTAAGCAGAGCTTGTGTTATGGGTACTAGACAACTGATAAACATACTTATATATTTCTAAATACACACATTTTATAGATAAATTACACCCAGAGACAGAACAAATGATCATGCTCATCACAAAAACGTTTGTACTGGGTGGGAATCGAACCCACGACCTCCGGCATAGCAGTCAGGGTCACTAACCACTAGACCAATAGGCCTGTCTAAACTCTGCTAAACTAGTCAAGGTCGGCGGTCCATTTAGAAGAGCGTTCACACTACTCTTGCCGATACGTGGTCTCCAATCCAGGAATCGTCTGCTTCACCTACCATCAGTCCTTCGACAAACATGGCCAGCCCACTAGAATTTCAGTTTGCTTACTCTGCAAATTATATCGGTTCTTTTCCGGATAACTTCATTCCACATTTTATCCTTCAAGGAAAGTCTAAGCACCTTGAATTTGTAGACTAGAATACAGTTTCTTTTCCTAAATTTTAGTGGCCTCATTTTCCAAACTTACCCTTTTGTTTTTCTTCTTCTAATTCGAACCTCTTTTTAACAAGAATCAAGATAATATTCAAAGTACACAGTCAAGTACTTTAAGTTATTTGCTCTTTCACTAAAATTAATATTTGTACATCCAAATTGCTAGATAAAATGTAATAATGACTATGATAATAGTGGCCTAGAAAATACATTGAGTCTTCGTGTCTCAAGTTATTATTTTGAATGAGTATGATAGTAAACGGTAAAGAAACTAGGGGCTATCATGTATCAGACTATGGAGGATTGTTAAGCAAACATCTTTACACATTTCTCTTTTCACATTATCTTTTAGCAGTATACTTTAACGATGAAGTGCTTTAGTCTATAAAACTAGATGCAAAAAGTATTTCGTTTATTATAATCAGCCTTAATTATAATTTATACTAGAGGTCGTTTAGTAGCCGACATTTGACCATCATTCAACAAAATTTTTAGTTGAACGGTTCCAGTGTTAAAGACTCTAACCTCATTAATTAATGATTAACTTCAGTATGATATCTGGAATTCAAAAAGTATCAAACGGTCAAACGTTTGGTACTGTGTGATATGTTGTTTTTTATTACGAATTGAATTTATATAAAATACATTATTATTATTATAAATATTCGGTTTCTGTATCCCATTTTGTACTCTTCCGGTCGCATAATTTCTATAAAAAGAGCTACAAATTTTTCCCTTCACGAATAATATAAATTAAGTGATTGCTAATATTTAGCTACCGTTAAATAACCGGGCACGCCGCAATCGCGGCGGTAAGACCCCTCTTTGAGGAGTGGCTGGAGAGACGTCACGGCGTCCTGACCTATCGGATGACGCAGGTCCTCACCGGACACGGAAGTTTCGGGAGGTTCCTGTGTCTGATAGGGAAGGAGGAAACGCCCGGGTGCCACCACTGCGAAGATCGCCCGGAGGACACAGTAGAGCATACGGTGCAAGACTGCCCCGCTTGGGCAGAGCACCGACGTGTCCTCACGGCGGCGATAGGCGGAGACCTCTCGCGCCCGGCATTGGTTGCGGCCATGCTGCGGGGCGAGACGGAGTGGGAAGCGGTCGCCTCCTTCTGCGAAGCAGTAATGCTCGTGAAGGAGGAGGCGGGCCGCGAGAGAGAGAGGACAGCGTCCTCCCTCCGCCCCAACCGCAGTGGTAGGCGCCCGCGGCGTCGGACGTCAGCAGACGATCTCCGACCACCGCAGGCGCGGGCATGCGGGCAGCGAGTAAAGGGCAACTCGCTGCCCGACCATGGACCATGCCCGGGTCGACGGCGCGTTGTGTCCCACGCGCGCCTCAAAGAGCGTCAGCATAATGACGGGGCCCCCTCTCAGAGGGCCAAAGCCTGCCTGGGTCGCGGGATTATTTCCTTACCGTGACCCCGGAACATAACAGGCTACTGAAGGACACCGTGGATTTTAGTCAGTAGAAGTCTGACAGTCTCTCCTGCCCTGCCCGGGGTGGGAGGACTCATTTGATGATTTTACCACGCTAAAAAAAACAAAACCGTTAAGTAACACATAAAATACAATGTATTGATGTCACGGACTAAAATTTTCATGATACCTCTTTGATATTCCGTCACAAAAACGGAAAAATAACTCGACATTCTTGCTTGCCTTATCAAAATTTCCTGGAAGGTTATGTATGTACCAGTTTCCCTATCTTTCAGTATAAAGGGTGAAGGTTATTACGGACTACCGAGCTTAATTCCAAACTCCGGGTTAACTAAGAATTTTTTCACGAGAGAAAATTATATTTGAATCCTGGCAACCAACTATTTTGTGGTATTAATTTATGAAATAAAAAGTATTTTCTGAGCTGGCAGTTCTATACTTAATCAGCGTTTTAACCCGACTGGAGTTTAGTCATCTGGGGGCACGGCAGTGCCCCCGCCAAGACGAGCCAAGCGAAGCGCAAGGGCACTACCTACCTTTTCTCGAAGTGTTTCGTCGTTTTTTTGAACCCTCATAGATTTGGTTACCGATGTACCAGATAGTTCATATTCTCAGAATATGATGCCATCAATAGTCTTATTAAGCATACAAAGTCTCAATAGAATAGCTATAATACTTTAGATTTTATTGATATCTAAAATACACGGATTTCGTCACTGATTCACTGATACACTGACACACTGATGATCATCAAAATGTTTGGCTACTTCCTGAAGTGCTAGAGAGCTGTAATTCGGTATGTAATCTAAGTTTAGTATACAACCAACAAAAAAATTCACAAACCTGTAACTTTCACCCCCCATCCCCTAAAATGGGGGTTGAAGTTTATGTGAGACCTTAAAATGTTAGGGTTCTTCCTGAAGTGCTAGAAAGCCGAAATTTGGTATGTAGTATACAAAAAAACATCCCCCATCTCCTAAGATTGGGGGGGGGGTGGAACTTCATCATCATCATCATCAGGCAGATTAGTTGATTTTAGTGCATTTCTACAATATGGATATCAAATGAAAGGGCTGGTTGAGAGAAACTAGAACAATGATGTGATGTCATTACAAATCCAATATGGCGGACCATGTATGATGGCGGATTAGTTATATTTAATGCACTTCTACAATATGGGCATCAAATGAAAGGGCTCGTTGAGAGCAACTCGATGAATAATGTGACGTCATTCTAAATCCAAGATGGCGGAAAAGTTATTTTTAATGCACTTCTACAATATGGGTATCAAATTAAAGGAATCTTTGAGAGAAACTTCAAAAATAATGTGACGTCATTATAAATCCAATATGGCGGACCATCTGAGATGGCGGAATAGTTATTTTTAATGCCCTTCTACAATATGAGTATCAAATGAAAAGGCTCGTGGAAAGCAACTCAAAAAATAATGTGACGTAATTACAAATCCAATATGGCGGACCATCTAGGATGGCGGAATAGTTATTTTTAATGCACTTCTATAATATGGGTATCAAATGAAAAGGTTTGTTGAGATCAACTAGAAGAATAATGTGATGACATTATAAATCCAAGATGGCGTAATAATTATTTTAAATGCACTTCTACAATGTGGAATCAAATGAAAGGGCTCGTTGAGAGCAACTCGATGAATAATGTGACGTCATTCTAAATCCAAGATGGCGGAATAGTTATTTTTAATGCACTTCTGCAATATGGGTATCAAATGAAAGACGTGCTCGTTGAGAGCAACTCGAAAAATAATTTGATGTCATAAATCCAAGATGCTAGCAACTTACAAAAAGAACTGAAATCCCACCAAAAACATTTCATGTAAAGTGTTGCCAAAACGAGCACATAAGGTTTGCCCTACAAAAAAGATATCAGATCTTATGTAGAACCAAGCTTCTGAATCTACACGGCCTAACTCTACCAACTCTAACTTCACAAATTCTACACATTAGCAAAAATGTATGGCTTGGCTGTTTCGTTACTTCAGAAACTAAATATTAGCATCACCTCCACGACGGTAGCGAAACGGTGAAGTCATACATTTTTGCTAATGTGTAGAATTTGTGAAGTTAGAGTTGGTAGAGTTAGGCCGTGTAGATTCAGAAGCTTGGTTCTACATAAGATCTGATATCTTTTTTGTAGGGCAAACCTTATGTGCTCGTTTTGGCAACACTTTACATGAAATGTTTTTGGTGGGATTAGGTTTAGGTTTTAGGTCCAAAAGATTTACTAGAATGCTTGTTATTTGCTAGTTTTTCTACCTTGGCAGTTTTCTATTGCCGTTAATTAGCGAATAGCGAGCAACTGATAATGGCAGCGTGCAAAAAGTCTATAGTTCCAATGGTTTTGGAAAAAGAAGATTTCTTTTTCTGAAAACTTTACTAAGTTCTTCTGTAGTCCCTATAGTGGTTTGCGGGTCAATTTCCACTGTATCATTACCACTGAAATCTTGATCAGAAAGAATCATTAAATCCATCCAATCAGCCTCGGATGTTAGGTAAAGGGAGATTATTAATTGATGAGACAGGCAACTCAGTGATAGACTCTTAAAAGTCTCTCAAAACGTTACCTATGCATGCAGTAATGCGAAATGATGTGTCACTACGTCTTTTCCACTTTTGTGGTGAACTAGTTGCATCATTTCGCATTACTGCATGCATAGGTAACATTTTGAAAGACTTTTAAGACTCTATCACTGAGTTGCCTGTCTCACCAAATAATCTCCCTTTACTCAAAAATGCATGTAATGTGGTCATTATTTTGACAACCTTGTTTGAGCAAAGTCGACCTTGCCGACCGGCAAGGTCGACTTTGCTCAAACTTTGCTTGCTGTTTCAAGGAGCGGCCAGCAATGTTTTTGCTGGCCGCTATAACAGGCCGGCAAAACATTGCCGGCCGCTATTTGGACGTTTCAACTTTTTAAAAAAACAAATGCAAAAAGATTTTATTTAAAACACAGCTGTTTGTATACAAAGAGATAGGTTCATAAAGATTTTATTCCATAATTAAAAAAAAAAAAAAACAAAGAAGTAACAAAAGCGCGGTTTAGCGAAATTTTTATTTTTATTTAGTGACTTAGTATTAAATGAAGAAATAATACAGCAGTCAAAAACCGCATTAAAATTATCGCAAACTATTAGTAATATGAAACCCGATAGCGCAGCCTAGCTACGCTCTAGGCCTTCCAGCTTGGCCATCATTGCAGCTCTTGCTGTCCTCGCTGTAAAGGCCTCGGCCTACGGCCTCGGCCTTTATCTCAGCTCGTCCATCAAGTGCTGCATGCTGACCGCGCTGTGTCGGCCTGGAGCTGCGCTACGCTGCGCTATCGGCCATCATCAGCGCGACCAGCAAAGTAGCCATTATAGACCGCGGCAGTAATGTACTATTACCCTATGTATAATTGTATATTTATCTGGAGTAGGTATTTATCAACATTTCAGCCCGGGACCACCCAATGCTGAGTATAGGCCTCTCCATTTCCATCATGTACCATACATCTCAGTTCTGTACATCCCACAATGTGGGATGTACAGAACGACTAAATAGATCTATTTGTTCCATCGATACATCAATTACCTATATTCATACAATTTCTTTGGACCTAAATCCATGCCCATTGCGTTCCAATACCGCAACGTTTTAATTAAATCTCGTAGCCCTGGCAGCAACAATTCCATATACACACAGTATTACTATATAAAAAGCCTAGTTACATTATTTCGGGGTACATTAAAGTATCACATAATATTTTATGCATATATCACTAGGTTATTCTTCACAAAGAGATAAAAAATTGCTTCCCTTCTAAACCTATAGACCGGGGGCAACAAGCAACATCAAAGACACATCAAACATCCTTCAAATCTATTCATGTATTCCACACAACAATGGCGTCAAAATCACAGTTCGTTGAACTCTTATACATAACGATTCTTGGTTTGCAGCCTCTATTCGCTATGTGCGCGATGATAATGCCACCTAGTGATCATATTATTTCGATACTTCATAAAATCTGTCAATTTATGTTATCTAGATATTTTGATAAAAATTAACGCCTAATTCATTAAAAAAAAAAAGGTTGCACTCCAGGAGTGCCGGTAGAAGTGAAAACTTTTTTGTTACTATGTTTTATTTTTAATTTGAATGACGTCTTACTCATTTTCGATCAGGGTCACGTGACCCTGACGGTCACGTGACCCTGACGGTCACGTGACCCTGACGCGAGTTTTAAATTTTTTACCCATTACAGAAAAAGTGTACAACGCCGCTAAAGAAGTTTTCACTTCAAAAAGAATCCTTAATTTGTTGGTGTAAATTTATTAAACTTGACACACGTCGCTTCTGAGATTCCCGAGGCATTTCACTGTTTTTTGTTTTTTTTTAAACGTAGCTCCACACTTTCTCCTGTGTGTGTGGAGCGTTTACACACATACACAAACACCCAGAACAACTAATTGAAGTTCATACAAATAGTTGGTCCGTTCGGGAATTGAACCCGCGACATGCTGTGCTTAGCCACAGCATTAACCGTGTCAACAATTCTGCCAAATCGCGTGCTGAAATCGATTTGACAGACCCTACCGCCAAGTTTGCACATAGCGAATTATTGAAGTGAAAACTTCTTTAGCGGCGTTGTACACTTTTTCTGTAATGGGTAAAAAATTTAAAACTCGCGTCAGGGTCACGTGACCGTCAGGGTCACGTGACCGTCAGGGTCACGTGACCCTGATCGAAAATGAGTAAGACGTCATTCAAATTAAAAATAAAACATAGTAACAAAAAAGTTTTCACTTCTACCGGCACTCCTGGAGTGCAACCTTTTTTTATAGTACAGAACGTTGAACGAGAGAACAAGACATTGCCAAATAAGCTTGTCTGAAAGTTTCATTCGTTTTAAACAGGGCACGTAGCTAAGTTGTTACTAAGTATACTTTGTAACCAGCGCAGCGTATTGTATCTAAGTTGATGTGTTTGTTTTGAGTGAAATTGATGGGATTGGGCAGAAACCAGAGGCCTTAAACCGACTTTTATATGACGTAAAGTGAACGGGTACTTTGATGTTGTATTGATGAAAAAAAAAATTGTTCGTTTCTATCAACGACGATATAATACCTACTAGACTACGCATTGCACGATCTAACGAACAAAACTATTCTGCCAACTCGCTGAGGTAATACGTAAGCGAGGGGGGCGGGGTACTGCGTTGTGATTGGCTAACTCAAGGTCTGTTCTGTCTCAACGTATGTTTACGGCTCACAGGATTGGTCGAAATGAGACGGATATAAGACTTTTTTGCCTAATGTGTTGGCAGACATCGGTCGCCTGTTATTACGAGTCTAGTATTATATCGTCGTTGGTTTCTATAATAGAGGCGCCTTTTTCGCGTACAGACACGCTGTGCGGTAAAATTCTAAAAACATTTTAGATTGAGGCATCTTCGTATATAGGGTATTATCATTCGTCATCAAAAATCAAAACAATATCTAAAAGATGTGGAAAAACCTGGTACGAATGCCAAACACCTATTTACACCAATAAATTGGCGAAAGAGAACAGAAGCATGTCCAAGTAGTGTCCTAGCATTAATTCTCGGCCCAACTCGGCCCGGTTCACAGGGGTACATAATTTTATGTATGTATGCAAGTAACAAACCATTAACCCCATTCCAGTAGATAGACTTGAGGACTGATTTATATAGAGACTTTATTTCCCTGTTCTTATTAAATGTTCTAAAAAGTGACTGTTTTTTTTGTTTAATGGTAATGGTATGGTAAGTCACCGTGTCCATTTTCTTATGACGCTTACTATAAGTCAGATTTAAGCAAGCTGTGTGCCAAAGGAATGATAATTAGGCGAAAATTATTCTGTTTAGCGTTCATAGTATTGCTCCACTGCAGATTAGAAGTGCATCCTATTTTTAACTTATGCTTTCAGCTGTCTTTTGTGTTCTAGAGCAGTGATGCTCTTTTAAAAGAGTCCCACAACTCAGAATTGTCTGACCACATTTCTATTCTCTGCATTATAATTTTTTTTTTTCGCCAGAACTTGAGTTTTCTTAGTCTTTTTACATCTTGATCTGTCATAATGTCACCAAGCACTCCATGTATATAAATAATATACAGCGCAGTCCCACTTTAGTTTATCAACCATTTTGGTAATACCTTTACACTGTTTTAAAAGATATTCATCTGCCAAAAACTTCTTAAAAATTCGTGACATCCAAACTGGTTTACCCAAAAATCGTTAAGAAATTGAAACTCAACTTGTTTCGTGACTAGTTTTCAAGGCGAGATAAACCAGACTGTTCTAAAATTCATCCAGAGTACATAGCAGTTTTAAAATATAAATATACAGCCCACGCTACTGGTTGGTAAAACAGTTTTATTAAAATTATAAAAAAAAAGAAAATTGAAGTGTTTCAAGTACCTTATGGTAGCCATACACCATCCTGCCTATCGTATGACGCTTGCAATTGTTTCAAATTGGCAGTTCGTCTATATACATCATACACCATACTGCCTATCGTACGATCGATTTGACACAACTTCAAATCTGCAGCAGCGATGCCAACTTGGCAACTTTATAGCTAGATGTAGCTATTATTCGGTGACCGATAGCTACAAATTTATAAAATTGTAGCTGCCGTCACCGAATAATAGCCAAATGCATCACTGCTGCCGATTTGACGTGTCAAATCGATTTGATGACCTATCAAATTGGCATGTCATGCCATCAAATACAACAAAACAATTGCAAGCGTCAAATCGATCGTCGATAGGCAGGATGGTGTATAGCTACTATTATATTCAGAACTCCCTAATTCTTTTGTTTCATAAAGAATGTTGCGATAAAGGTTAGCGTGTGAACATTGCGTGGCGAGGAATGTACATTGTACAATTATTATAATATGTTATATACCTACTAGATTCTGATCGTAATTTCATACACATAGGTGAAGTATTACAATGTTTTACTGGCCTCCATATACCATGTACATTGACTGAAATTAAATAAATCGTACCTTTTTAATTTTATAAGAAAAAAAAACAAATATCCGGACTGCGTAAAAAAACTAAAAAGAAAGAAACAAGCCCAGTAGTTTAGAATTCACTCATTCACACTCACAGTCGGGGCCCATTCAAATTATACCAATCGAATCTTCCCAAGGGGCCCCGACTGTGAGTGTGAATGAGTGAATTCTAAACTACTGGGCTTGTTTCTTTCTTTTTAGTTTTTTGCAGTCGGGTTATTTGTTTTTTTAAATATTAATTTATTTTACTATTTTTAGTTTTTGTTAGCATTTAGATATCAGTCCAAATTAAATTGAAACATATAAGTTATATATATTTTGGTAAACCATTTTTAAAATCCTTTAATTTGATACCCCACTTGATAGAATGTGAGAGATTAAAAATAAATATTTTTAGTTCGGAACCCTTTGCTCACGAGTTCGACTCGCACTTGGCCAGTTTTATGTACCCAGTGACACTCTCACGTTTAAGACGAATCTAACGACACCTCTCAAGTTAAAATCCATCAAGCCGTTTAGGCTGCAGAGCAACACACAGAAACATACATACATACATATCGAAAAACATAACCCTCCTGGCGCAGTCGGGTAAAAAGTTAAAGATAGGGGAATTAATTACTACCTTGCAAAGGCCAAGCATTGACTCTGGTTTCAAGAATTTGCGAGAGACTTTACCCATGGCGCGATGCGACGCGACTCCACCGATTCCAACTACAAATGAAAATCAACCTTGCTACTAAGAAATAATGTTGCAATTCGATTGACTTGACGTCGTTGTGGCGATCGTGTTTTGTTTTTCATTTACCCGCAGATAACAACGTGTTTTATGTCATAATTATGTCGTAGTGGTAATATTGATTTTAACTTGAAGTTGGAATCGGTTGCATTGCAATCGCGTCGCGCCGTGGGTAAAGTACCTTAGGCTTCTGACCTTTTTAGGGAATATAAAGAAAACTGATGAAATAAGTGCGTGATACGAAGTTCTGTAAAGTAATAAAGAATTATATTAGCTATTAAAGAATTCTGTATAAGTTTGGGTGATATATTTAACAGCGTTTTTACCCCGCGTATTTATAGCTCGAAAATAATCTCAACAGACTGTGATATCAGGATAAACGGTATCCTGTGTTATTCACTTGTACGTACTATTAATATGACATAACAGCATAGATCTTTTTACTTCTTTTCTGTGCGAGTTCACAAAAACCACAATATAAATAAAATATATCGTGGTAAATATTAAAAACTATGATATGGTCACACTATTTAATTAGGGAATTCATATAATACTTAACTAGAGTGGACATAAGTTAATGAATAAATTCCAGACTCTAATCCTAACTGAACCAAATTCCATGAAGATCCTGTCACCCATAACAAAAATGCTCATTAAAAATAGTAAATTAGATGTATTCCGTCTTCTCTATTTTCCCACAATTTCGAGATAGAAGTACGAAATAAAATTATTAATAAGAATAACCGTCATTAGATCTTAATTAGATAGCTCTAGAGATTAACTTAGATAAATGAAGACGTCAAAAACAGATTAAGAGAGCTAGGAATGTTTGTGAAAATATGAATTTAATTAAATTAGTATAAGACTAAAAGTAATTAACAAGGCATCAAGAAATTTGATAAAACATACAAATAAGATATTTTATTCTCAGAAATTTTGGAAGTGTTGTTCAATTAGATTTTATTGACCACCATTTAAAAAAATTCTCTGTCTCTCTCTATTGATTTGTCTCTGTCACTCCCACGTAAATACTATGAGTCTCGCTTGCACTAGCTAGATGGCGGCCATTGCATTTCTTGATTTTAGACAAATAACACTGTCGTACTAAGCACTTCTAAATATCTTGCGCACAGCAAATGAGTAAAAACATACTTGTAACAAAAATTATAAACCTTCACGGATATAAAGCACATCACCCACAGTAACAGTTCCTTTAAAATACTATGAAATAAATATCTTGAGTGTCTCAACAGTTTTACAATGGGGCTTGCCCACGGTCATCGGAGAATAGTATTATTCTTTTTGTTCCAAATCCTTTGTTGTGGCTTGAAATATCCAGCGCCGTTGCCGAGAAGAGATTCTGAATCAAATGTTTTGATCGAAATTGTGCTAGTGTTTATTTTTTTTTAAACTCGGATTTTATGGCTTGTGTCTGTTTTTAGAATTCTATAGGTTCGTATAATGTGTGTTTAGATGTCTATAAACGTGGCCCACGTTACAGAAATAAGTAGAAATGTGAATAAGAATGATCTTAAAAAAATTAAACTTGCATTTCGTCATACAACATTCTCGTAAAATTAATTTGATTTTATAAATATTTCTGAAGAAGTTTTAATTAAAAACTGTAATTGATTGATTCGAAACATTGTTACGAAAGGGTTTAAATATTTTAAAGACTTCGCAAAAAAAGAGCAGTAACTAAGCGATACAATTTGTAAATGTTTAATTTACCCGTGTGGGTTCGATTAAACCTTTTTAAAGCCTTTAAAAGTGATCACATTTATTTTAAAGTAGGTACGTTTTGAAAAAAAAAACAATCTAATTAGTTTAAATGTAGGTGGGTAGATTACAATGAAGCTGATATAGCTTTTTAAAGCTATTGTCAAACTGACAGGCGAACCGAATGCGTGGCGTAGCGTTTTTGTTTGTAATGTATGGAATTGTTTGAAGCCTGTCACATATACACACATCAAAAGTGTCTAGGGATCAAGCATTTTTATGCGGATTTCTTGAGATTGAGATGTGGCCTTGTAATAAATTTATGATTTTATAAATTTATATGGATCCTTTTTGGTGCATTTCATAATTTGAATCAGGAACTGTAAATCAAATTCGAGTAAAAGATGAAAATCAGCTGTCAATATTTTCCCTATAAAAACATACAACGCATTGAAGACATTATTAGTGCTACTGTTTCCCTACTACTGATTAAAACCAACGTTATTATGGAGCGGCGACGTCATTTAAGCAGGGAAGAAATGCTCAGAGCCGTGGGAATGATAGAAGCTGGTTCCCGGCAACGTACTGTGGCTTTAGCTCTGAATACAAGTCAGAGTGTTATCAGTCGACTTTGGACACGTTACCGAAGCACTGGTACCGTGGCTGAGCGCCATGGAGGACGGTATCGCTGCACCACACGGAGACAAGACCGATACATTCAAATCTTAACTCGAAGAGCTCCAACAATAACCGCCATGATGTTAGCCGTGAGGCTTCATCACTCTTCAGGGAACTTAATTAGCGACCAAACAGTCAGAAACCGCTTGCATGAAGTGAACCTTCATTCCCGAAGACCGCTACGGGTACCACCTATAGCAATGCACAATCGTAGGATTCGATATCAATGGGCTCTTGAACACAGAAATTGGGCAGAAGAACAATGGCGTTTCGTGTGCTTTTCTGATGAGTCTCGTTTTGGTATGAGACCGGATACAAGACGTATACGACACTGGAGAACCCCTGGACGCCAACAGCGATTAAAATCCTGCCAGGAAGTCCATCCTTATAGTGGTGGAACCATCATGGTATGGGCGGGTATTTGGATCGGCGGAAGAACTGAGTTGATTTGGATCAGAGGCAACCTCAACGCTCAAATTTATGCTGAGACGATTGTATCAGACGTCATCGTTCCTCTACAAGTGCAAATCGGTCCCTTATTTCAGTTAATGCATGATAATGCACGACCGCACACCGCAAGAGTTGTAAGACAGACTCTCGCCGCAGCTAACATCAATGTCCTGCCCTGGCCTGCTCAGTCGCCAGACTTGAACCCGATTGAGCATGCATGGGATATGCTACAGAGAAGAGCTCTGCCGAATATGGAGGGTATCCAGTCGCAAGAAGACCTTTTTTTGTTGTTGCAACGAACATGGGCGGCCATTCCACAGCGTGATTTGGATGAACTCATTTTGAGTATGCCAAACCGATGTTCTTGTGTTGTTAGTGTTCGCGGTAGAAACACGGATTATTAATTGTTTAAGTTACCCAATAAAATTTTAAAGAAAACTGTTATTTCAGTCTTTTTTTCGAACTTTAATGTTAGTGGTTCAAATGTCAAAAATCCCTTTATTAGGAAAATGGCAAATTTCTTTATGAATGCAAAGGTGACTTGGTTTATCGTTACTGTGACAAACGATAACACTTTATTTGATGAATCCTTAAAGAACATTTTAATTAATATCAATCAGGAGAAAAGTTATTGCAAAAATATATGTTGATCCCTAGACACTTTTGATGTGTGTAGTATCGGATCGCTTTCGCATTTTTATATGACATGATTCGGTTCGGTTCGCTATCGCCTGTTTGTTTGACAAAGGCCTTAAAGATAAATCCCTAAAAATCAAACGGTTGATTTTGTTTAGCTTCCTCCCCCACTGTTGGGCAAAGGCCTACCCCAAGTTCTTGAGATTTCTTGTCCAGCACCACCTCAAACCAGACTTCACGGTATTTGTCAGTATTGTTTTGAAATACTTAAAAAAGTTTATAAAGTACAGAGAAATAAAAAAAACTTACTAACAGTGGTTCACATCACCAAAGAAAATCATCAAATGAATTTTCCCGCGTAGGTTGAAGCAGATGAGACTGTCAGATTTGGCTGACCAAAAACAACCTTGTTGCGTTGTCATTTGCGTTCCAGGGCTACGGTAGCCTCCTCAGACAGTAAAGGGACGCTGGTTAACATGTCTTAAACATTTAAATATCAGCTCCATGTAGGACCTAAAAAAGTCCACGTAACTTAAGTCCTTCATTGCTCATCATACCAATAAACAAATCAATAAAATAAGAAGCTACGGTACATAATTTCCATAATAGCTGACGGAGGGTCCACGTGGAAGGTTTCATGAAAGCCAAGGTCAAAGACCTCTTTGGCCATGACCTGAAGTGTAGGTACCTGAAATATTAACTAACGATCGGAATCTTGTGAATAGCATCGTGTTCAAGACTTGTTGTGTCATTGTTATTGTGAGAAAGGGCTTTCTATAGAATAGTTGAATAGTTGTGAAAATGTTTATGGTGTTGTGTTGGACTGTTGTGAAATATTTTGATGGCGATTTGGAAAATAAAGTTTGGACGATATTGGGCAGTTCGAATAAGAAAGTACTTAAATATGGTACATTTTCGAATAAAGAACGACTGAACGAAGTTTGAGCTTATTTAGCTCGGTTTCAATTCAAATCTCGATACGTGTTCTTTGGCGCGGGCCACATAGAAAAGACGTGAGACGCAAACGGGGCGGAGACATATGTCTCTTCGGCGTCTCTTTCATACAAAATGTATAGAAGCGTCGCGACGTAAAACACACAGAAGAGATGGGGCGCGGACGCGACTCTCACACATTTTCGCACGTCCGCGGCGCGTCCTCGTCTTACGTCTTTTCTATGTGGCCCGCGCCTTTGAGGGCTATTGTTGATTGGACAGTTTTAAGACTCTGATTGCAAAATGGGCCCTACCAGAAAATCAGCGCTGTGACAAATGTCGTAGCACATGCTGAGGTAGGAGCCTTTTGACCTCACACAGGACTAAATTGTTTTTTTTTTGTTTTGTGTGGGTTTACCCTTCGTTTTTCTTTTATTAATTTGTTTTTAATCATGTAATTTTTGTTTGTTCTGTCCTGTGTGTTCCAATAAATCTCTTTTCTTTCTTTCTTTCAAAATCGTTCGTTCAATGGTTACAGATAAAGATCGGGATTAACATCGCGACCGACATTATTAATTTCCGGCGTTATTTGTAGTTTAGTGCGGGTGACCACCAAAAGAAATAACTTTATAGAAGGTAGTTCAGTACTTTATTTTTGTAAGATAAAAAAAATCAACATCTGTAAAACATACAAAAGAATTTACTCTGGAACTTAATAAAGTATCTCGGTCACAATATTTATTCCGATCATCGTTTATTAAAAATCAATGGCCAAACTTGGTAATGTCAGTCTTAAATATGTCCATCCTGTCGCGGGTTAACCGTGATACTGCAACGTAAAGAGCTATTGAAGGATTCACCTGGTGAATGGATTTTAGTTAGTACTAGTCTAGCAGTCCCCCCCCCCCATCCCGCTCTGGGTAATCATTTGATGATTTACCTCGACAAAAAAAATGTCCAACCGCAAGCTACGGTCGAACCACATTAACTTGGATCAGAATTTGGATCGAGAAACAATATTAATTTTGTCTTCAGTACCCTTAGCACGAGTTTTCAGTATTTGAGACGTAAAGTAAACTGGAACTTTGACAATTTCAAATTGACAATTTTCAAGGAAAAAATTAGTTCCTTCTTTGCACACCAGAGGCGCTGTTCCATTTTTTCATACAAGAAACGCTGTAAATACTGGAAAAACGCTGTAAAGTAAAAGAATGAAAACTCGTGCTAAGGGTACAGGTAGGTAAATAAAACTTGGATCTCTTTTGGTCAGACACATCGTATTACTTACTGAACTCATGTTCTTTTTAAAGACGTTTCAAAAGTACTAACTTTCCTGTGGTATAAAAAAAATTCAGACAATACAAAAAATAACTTTATAAAATTGTTTGTGTTAATAATAAGGTATACTAAGGCGATTCACACACGGCACCGCGCACTGCCGCGGTAGACGGTGAAGCGGATCTCATGTCGCATTGGTCTGTAATAAATCCATAGATACCTAACACACGTACACCTTGCGTACACCGCCCGGCCGCGCCGTAGGTACGTGTGTTAGGTATCTACGGATTTAATAAAGACCAATGCGACATGAGATCCGCTTCACCGCCTACCGCGGCGGTGCGCTGTGCCGTGTGTTAATCGCCTAACAGTTTTTAATTAATACTAACAAGTTATGCGTTTATGTACCTGAATCAAAGAAAAATAAATAAATAAACATTTTTCTCTGACAGGCACATTATCACGCAAGTAAAATAATTAGATAGCATTACTTAGACCGTACACTCAGATCTAGACAGTATACCTTATTAAATTAAGTTCCCTAACTTGGTAACTATTACCACAAATTAGAAACAATACCGTTATACCAGGCGCCGAAGTATTTTATGAGGCCTACCAGTATTTAAGTACCAGGGCATAATAAACTTTAAAGTGGTAATACGCCTCTCCTAGTTACTCCTTGAATGAATTATTACACAAGTGTAGAAAATGCTTTAATATTACCGTTCAACTCAATGTTGTTTAGTTGACCTTCCCGCATGAACTTGAATTTGGTATGAATGAAATATTAGTAGCGAAGGCAAAAGATTTTGAACTTTAGTTTTGGAAGTTTAAAGATTAAAATGGACTGGAAAATTATAACAATGATTTGTTAAAGGGTAACAGTTTATATGACTGCACAAATTGTTGAGTTCTTGAACACTTTGTTGTCAAGTGATATTGTGCCTATAAATTATGTCAATTAACTTTAGTAATTGAACTTTCGAAGTTGCTACAGCAAAAATATTTTTGATGTTAACTATTCAAGTATTCTTATCGCATTTTTTTCTTGTTTCAGGTAGTGAACAAAGTCGGTGATAATTATAATAATAATGTTTTTGGCTAGTTTCTGCCTCTCCCCATGAGAAAATGATGTGAGTTAATGTATGTCTTACTTTTTGCCCACGATTTCGCCCGATCCCTATCTATCCCTCCAGGCTCCCATTTAAATCTCTGAACACAAAATTCATCAAAATCGTTCCAGCGGTTTAGGAGTGTAAAACGTAGTAAATAAAGTTACACTTCATACCCAACTAAATAAAGTTTTATATGATCACTAATTAAGTAGTTCAATTATAAAAAAAAAGAACTAATATATCAATATTATAGAATAAATATTGACTGTCACTTTTACAATAAATATGAATCAATCAACACAAATGAAGTGAATTTTTTTTTCTTCCGATATTTTAAAAAGCTTATGCCCGCGGCTCGGCCGCTCTACTTTTTGAGTCGGTTTCAAATTAATTAATACATTATATTTTGTAGGTACTTATCTAATTCTAAAACTGAATCCACGAGTTAACTGAACAATAATAATAGTAGTACCTATAATAAGAGAGGACTTTACATTGAGTTACTTATTTAGGACGAGCCGTAATAACAGAACAATTTGAAGTTTAATTCTGCGTAACAGCCGATGTACGCTCGAGTAGACGCTTTGATGACTCCCGCGGTTCCGCATCTAGATTAATCGATTTAGACGTTTAGTGAAACAATAATATGTGAACGTTTTGGCCAGGTTCACACGGCGATTATTTTCCCGTATACCGTATAAACGATTTTATCTACTCTCATATCGTAAAATTCGAAATACAAAACTCAAAACGAGTTTATAATGACATACTTTATACCATAGTGTATCGTAATGAAATTAAAAAATTAAATTATAACACTGTTTCTCTAACAAAACAATGTTATAATTTAATTTTTTTTCATTATGATACAGATTACTGACCATAGATACATATATTTAATTTTTTAACTGTGGCTGCGCACGCTGGAATGTTGGAATTTTGACGTTTGTATTTCGGTGGATGAATATTAGTGTTAATTAATTTTTATCTTTTATTTGATATGTTCGTATTCAATGAGAGTAGATAAAGTAGTGTATGAAACTGTACATAACTAGATATTATACCACTCGTGTGATACTATTAAAAAACTCGCTTCGCTCGTTTTTTAAACTCACACTCGTGTATAATACCCTTCATTATGTACCAGTTACATAAACTACTATTATCGAATAGAGTAGTGACAACAGAATATATTATATGAAAAATTAAAAATTGTTTACACGGCGTTCATACGGGAAAATCCCGTGTTCGAGAAATATATTTTACTGTATACCGTGCGAAGTTGTCACCGGAACGCCGCGTCTCGAAACGATTTTATCGCATACGACACGCAGTGGCGCTTATGTTCATGTTGTCTCGTTCACACGACTCGCCCATTCGAGAATCGTACGCACTCGCATGCGTGATCCGAAAAAATCGAATCGAATGGTTGCCGTGTGAACGACTGCATCGTATACGGTAAAACCGTATACGTGAAAAAATCGAATCGAATGGTCGCCGTGTGAACCTGGCCTTTCTGTGAAGAGTTGAATTATTAATTATTATTATTTTATACCCGCTTGGCGCAGTAGCTGAGCAATCGACTGCTGTACAAAGTGCACGTTAAAAATATTTGTGTAACTACACGTAGTTGTTCCGGGACTGGGTGTGTAAGCTTAAACATGACACAACAAAACTAAAATGGGACACATAAAAATAAAAAAAAACAATATGTTTTATTACCGGTCTAAAGAAAACTTAACTACCTGCCAAACTGTGAAACATTTTATTTTGATTGGATGAAATTATACATTTTGTGAGAGACAGTCAAAAACAACGGAGGCATACTAATAGGGTCCCAATAGGTTACCCATCTGTTCCTGAATCCTAAAAATACAAGCGATTGTTAAAGGTCTCAAGGGTCGAGAGACGCATCAAGCATAAATTACATTCATACACACTGGAGGCGAGTTGAAATAACGCGAATTCGCCACTGGCTCCGCCTCATAGTGTGTTTTACACATTTCATTACATCTAATCTTACTGTTCTTCGCCCCACGCTAAGTCACCGTTCAAAGTGATAAGGTCGTGACAAGGGTGCGTCTCATTTCATATAAAGTTATTTGATATATGGGTGGATCTCCAAAACGGGCGTATTCGTGTGATCGCTCTGGTGCTTTTCAGATATTGATATTTAACGGTAATTATGTATTTCTTTAAAAGGTATGATATTCAAATAGTATATTTTTACTTTTGGCCTTCAATTTACACTAACAGTTATGGAAATATTTAAATTCAAAAAATTTCGCGACCAGAGCAATCATAATTGGTGCCAGAGCGATCATAAATGGTCAAACCAATTTAAAAAAAAAAGAATATTGATAAAAAATATTAGTTTTGGCGTTTTTAGTCATATTCAGTTGGTATACGTGTAACAAGATAACATGTAAGTGATACCTTTTCTTCCGGAAGTCGGTGGCTTTGTTTTTTATTTCACTGACTAATGGCCATCCGACTTCCGAAAGAAAAGTTATTTTATACTTTTTTGTGTTTGGTTTTCAAGTCGGTTCCTTTTTTTTCAAAAAGCTTTTTTTTATTTTTCCCTTTTAGTTTAGATATTCAATTAAATCGGTGTCTTTGAAAATCTACAATACAAGTCAGCAAAAAAATGGATGTATGTGAATAATGTCACAAGATATCCATTAGTTTTATATATTAAAACCGTTCATCATCATCATCTCAGCCATAGGACGTCCACTGCTGAACATAGGCCTCCCCTTTTGATCTCCACATATACCGGTTGGAAGCGACCTGCATCCAGCGTCTTCCGGCGACCTTTATAAGGTCGTCTGTCCACCTTGCTGGTGGACGTCCTACGCTGCGCTTGCTAGTCCGTGGTCTCCACTCTAATACTTTTCGACCCCATCGGCCATCTGGTCTGCGAGCAATATGGCCTGCCCATTCCCACTTCAGCTTGCTAATCCGGTGGGCTATATCGGTGACTTTAGTTCGTCTACGGATCTCCTCATTTCGGATTCGATCACGTAGAGAAACACCTAGCATAGCCCTCTCCATAGCTCGTTAAGCGACTTTGAGCTTTGAGATGAGGCCGATAGTGAAAGACCACGTTTCGGTGCCGTAACTCATCACTGGTAACACACATTGGTTGAAGACTTTCGCACTGAGGTATGTCGGACGAAAAGACATTGCGTAGTTTCCCGAACGCTGCCCAACCGAGTTGGATTCGGAGGGTTGACCTCTTTCTCGAAGTTGGACCTACCTAACTGGACTGCTTGTCCTAAGTAGATATATGAGTCAACAACTTCGAGTACCGAGTTTCCAACAGAGACTGGGGTGGGCACAACATTGGCATTTGACATAATTTTCGTCTTGTCCATGTTCATTTTCAAGCCCACCCGTTGTGAAACTCGGTCGAGGCCAACGAGCATCATGCTGAGTTCCTCCATCGACTTTGCCATGACTACGATGTCGTCGGCAAACCAAAGGTGAGTGATGTATTCGCCGTTGATGTTGATGCCAAGTCCTTGCCATTCCAGGAGCTTGAAGGCGTCTTCCGTTGTGGCAGTAAACAGTTTCGGGAAGATAACGTCCCCCTGTCTTACGCCTCTTCTCAATGGAATCGCCTTCGTGCTCTGCTCCTGTACTCGGACCGACATGGTGGCGTTATTATACAAGCACTTCAACACCTCGATGTATCGATAGTCAATACGGCATCGCTGGAGTGACTCAAGTACCGCCCATGTTTCCACCGAATCGAAGGCTTTCTCATAGTCCACAAACCCTAAGCATAATGGCAAGTTATACATATATATGGAAGAAAGTTTTTGGCCACAGGATGTGGTATTTCGCCGTTTTCGCGGACAAGTGCCACCAGAACGCACAAAGACTTAGTGCAAATCAGTGATACTAACATAGTTTTAAGTTATATTTACTAATACAATTGTTATAAAACTTATGTATACTTAGGTTAAGGTATTTATCTATGGGTCTCTTTGTTACCTGAAAATAAATGGTTTATTATTATTATATTATTATTATACTCTTCGGTCTTCTGTATAACTTGCCGCAGCGTATGGATGTGGTCTATGGTACTATAGCCTCTTCGGAAACCGGCTTGTTCGGGAGGCTGGAAGTCATCAAGTCTGTGTTCGAGACTGTTCGTGTAATTATAATTATATTAAAACCGTTCCCAGAATAAAACTAACACTTTTCTGAAAACCGCATCAAAATCGGTTCAGCCAAACGCGAGATAATCGCGGACAAACATTCATACATACATACAGGCCGAACTGCGAATCTCCTTTTTTTTAAGATGGTTAAATAGTTTTATAACGTACAATTAATGCAAAATATCATTGCTCTGGTCTTTTTGGACAGAGCAATCACAGCCATATCGATCAGAAAAAGTCACAAAATCATGAATATAGCCGAATTTAAAAGCATTAGAAATTTATAATTACGTGTCATAAAAACCATCATAAAGATCACCCAATTCACATAAAAAACAAATTTACAAGCTTAATATTTAATTTGAATAACGTGCCATATCAATCATAAAATTCGAGAACCAAATCCAGAGTAATCATAAACTTGCCTTCGTGAACTTACCTTCGCGGATACGTGGCACAAAGGTATCCTCCTCAACGGTTAGACCACTGCTGGTGCTACCCAGCGAGAGTGGAATAGAGTGTCTATAACGCGTAACTAGGCATGAGCGCGATGATTTACCTCAGCGCAGAGCGATGAGATAAAATGCCCGGACACGAATTTAAATTCAAATTGTGGCAAAAGTATTCATAATAAAACTACAAGTATTTTATAACAATGAAGATTAACTATTTCTTATGTAATCTAAATAAGTTGTTTCATATGTAGCTTCTCATTAAAAAAATTAGCAATATTTTTTTCATTCAATCGGGAGTGAGGACAACCCAGAGCGATCAGGATTTTAGGGTTTAAGATTTTTTTTAAAATATTTCAAATAAACTTATTCATAATATTAGCCTTGTACCAGGTAGATTAGATACTGAACTGCATATAAAAAAATATTTTGAAAACGTTTTTCAATTTTAAAATGGGTTTATTCAGCCGGACACGAAAAAAAATGCCTCTGGAGATCGATCCATATTTTCATTTCAATAACGTTCACATGATATAATCAACGTGAGATATACCAACAGTTGATATAATTTCTTTACACATAATGTTTGTGTTACTCTAAAACTCATTTCATATAATTTTATTTGATATAACGTTTATTTAAGCGAAAATCATTACATTTAACGTTTGAAACATATAATTTAACGTTAAACTATTTGCTTTGATGACTTTGGCTTATCCTTTGAACTTTGATTTTTTGTCTTCACTATTGCTATTGTTATTAGAAAAATTTAGTATCCAAGAGCGAGCGAAGCGAGCTCGGGACCTGGGACACCCCGACACGGACAGGTTAGGTTTGAAGGGGATGGCGGGGTCTGAAAGACCCCGCCATTCCCTTCGTGTTAGGTTACTTTAAACCTTGCACCTAGAAATAGGTGCCCAGTGAAGTGGGGCTCCGTCGAGGCAGCATGACAGGTAGTAATCAGTTATTTGACCTAGGATGCAAGAGCGAGCGAAGCGAGCTCGGGACTTGGGGCACCCCGACACGGACAGGTTAGGTTCGAAGGGGATGGCGGGGTCTGAAAGACCCCGCCATCCCCTTCGTGTTAGGTTACTTTAAACCCTGTACGCAGAAAAAGGAGCCCCGCGAAGCGGGGCTCCGTCGAACATTCATGGAAGGTGGTACTATTACTAGGTACATCAGTGTTAGATTACTTGCCAGGAAGAAAAAAAAATTAGACCAAATAAGTTTTATGTCTTTTGAGTGGTATACAAAACGAATTTATATTGATTGATTGTTATGCTTATAGAAATTAGTCATTACAAAATTATGTCAATCGTTTATTATATTAACAGATCGTTATATCAAATAAAATTATATATTCAGTTGTTATCTCTTGTAAATTTTAGAGATTTTGTAGTTATATCATATATTACTTACCCCGTGACAACACTAAAGCTATTGGGTGCTTTTATAATTTGCCGTTTCACGGCACGGCACGATATTACCGTGGACGTGAAGAAGAATTTTGTGGCCGTGGACGGCATGCCGTGCCGTAGGGTGATTTTATAATTCACCGTGAAATTATTACGCTTTGCGCGTCTTCAAAGTGCAGACATGTTCTTGAAGAGACAGCGACTACTTTTGCTCTATTTGTTATATTTAAGACGTAAAAAAAGACATATTACTAGAAAGTATTGGCAACATCCACTTTTAAAAGTAAAATATTTAGAAGGGTCATACTACACGCTATTTGATAAGCTCAAGGAAGACCTAAATAAGTTTTTCAATTATTTTCGGATGTCAACAAAATCGTTTTATCACATACTTTCTCCCTTACATACTCTCGCCCTGCCACCCGCGCCTCTTGGCTACGCACGCACAGATACAAATTTCTTGTACGCACACACTACACTCTCAACAATGCCGCGACGATTTCATAGGGAGCGCAGTATGCTACGGCAACGGCACGGCAGATCGTTGCGGTTCACGGCGTGCCGTTGCCGTGGACAGTAAATTAAAAGCGCTTGCATACAAATGCATACATTTTGCTTTCCTACTTTACCGTGGCGATAAAAACGTGCCGTACCGTGCCGTGGCACGGTAAATTATAAAAGCACCCATTGTCAAACAGACAGGCGTGACGAACGCGAAGCGAGGCGTTTTTGTTTGTAATGTATGGAATCGTTTGAAGCCTGTCACATAGATTATCGGATCGCTTTCGCATTTTTACATGACATGATTCGGTTCGGTTCGCTATCGCCTGTCTGTTTGACAAAGGCCTTACAGACTAACAGTAGGGAGGATTTCTGAAAATTCATCCCATAAACGACGAATTTTAGAAATTTTATACTTCTAGATCCCACGGTTTCAGCTGCAGGTTCATCAATCTGTTTTTCACTATCATTTATATTCCCATTTTGGTAAAAATTTAGATATAGGATTTAACGCGTAGTTTAAGTTGTTATAAAATAACTCGCACTTACGTTATAATAGCAGCAGTAATAGAAACTAGGTGCGAATGTAGGTTCTACTTGAATGAGAAGTTAGTGAAAAGTTACCATTAGTTTAACACGGTACTGACTAGTAGTCATGTGGGTTTAGGCGCAAAAAGCCCAATTTGCAAAATGGCAAAAGGACAAGTTCTCAAAATGACAAATTCTCTAAACGTCTAATTCTCAAAGTGTTTTTTTTTTCTACATTTGTGTGTGTAATTCTTTTAAATAGCAGTTCTAGACTCATGTAAACAGTCGTATAAGTATCTAATTATTCGTAGTCAAGAGCGCTATACAAGCGCAGATGTTCAGCCATTTGGGCGGAATCTAAGCATTCTTGGCATAACATGAAACAACATACTCGTAGTTAAACAGAGAGATAAAAACTTAGATTTCTATAATTACGTAGAAAAAATACAATTTTGATCATTTGCCATTTTGCGACTGAGTCTTCCAGAGAATTGGCCATTTTGAGAATGAGGCGTTTAGAGAATTTGTCATTTTGAGAACTTTTCCTTTTGCGACTAGGTTGCCATTTTGCGAATTGTGATTTTTGCGCGTAATCCATCATGTGCTAATTCTCCTGGTCTGAATAGTAGCGTTTCCTTACTCTATTAATAAATGGACGACGGAATCTAACTAGTGTAACTAATATTATGAACGCGAAAGTTTCAATGAAAGGGTGTTTGTTGATTTATCAACGAAAATACTCCCACTGAAAAGTAGCACTCATTTAGTCAACCGATCTGTTAGGTCCCAGGGACTCCGCGCAATGTTTAATTTTGAAATAATAGTAATCGCATTTTTGGTTTCGCGTGTCTCAGTACCTACCTTCCTATAGTAGCTGCCCGGACACGAAGTGAAGAAGACATTAGGCTAAGCAGCGAGTATAGGTGACTAATAGTGACTACCTATGTAAGACTACTTAGTCACTATTAGCTCGACTCCATGAGGGTAGTGCAACATGTATTGTTCCTGTTTCTACGGTGCAGTATGGCCAAATAATACGAAAAATCCAAATATTATATTTTTCCAACAAAAGATACATGGAATACTTTTAATTTTCTGTTATAAGTTGAAAAGTCTGACCTGAAATTTACCAAAGGATAGTTTCAAGCCAAACACGCGAAGAATTCTGAAGAAAAAGTTGAAAACACTTTCAAAAATTATAAAACTCGTGAGATTTTTCATGGTAGGTATTGTATTTCCCTCGAGGGAAATCTTCAAATACCATTTTAAAAACTTCATCTTATAACTGAAAACGTAATGACGAAGTTCAAAACAATTAATTAGTGTTTGTTAAAAATTCTTTGCATTTTTTTTTCCTTTAATGGAAATTCTTAAATTCAGCCTTGTTTTAATTAAACTAAGGTTTAGAGTTACACAGAGTTTTTTTTTCAAAACATAATTATTTTCAGTCAGTGTTGAGCGCTCATTATTTTAATGAATGATACATAGTCGTTATTTTATTGCAGATAGATTCTTGGTTTTTTTGAAGTGCTGTACAATTTCAAATACTTTTTAATAGGAACAAAATTAACTGTAGAAATATAAATTAATACTTAGTTAGTTGAAACAAAAGTACTATTATTAAATGTTAATTATAATTATCATTTTTCTGCAACGGGGAAAAGAGTTGTGAAATATATTAAAATAGGTAAATAAATTCACTTTTAGTTTATTTATTAAGAGTTTAGTTAAAATTTGTATTTATTTCTAGTGCAGGTGCAGCCTAATATAATAAAACTGTTTTTATCCAACTACAGCCGAACTCAAAATACATGTTTTTGCGATCGTATTTTTTGTCTTTCCTTGAATTTTGATTTGAGATGACTTGATTTGAGATATCAGTCTTAACTGACTATTTACTTGCCCTACATCTACCTTCTTCCAATCAGCGACCTCCGTTATCTTTCCAATTAGTTCATGTCAAACCCGACTTCTAATGACACTTCACTAAGTAATGACAGCGTCGAATATCTTTATCAACTCGTCAAATGAAATCTCAAACGAAATAACGACTCCAGTCCGTCATCCCTTATCTGATTTCTAAACATTATTATTAACAAAAGTTTAATCATTCATTTAGAGCCATTTTGGATGCAAAATTCGCTTTTGGAATACTGAGGAATATTCCAGTTTGCGTTGCGAATATTAACAAAATAACAAAAAAAAAAAAAAAACAATTAACTACGCAGTTCCGCTGAAGAGTTAAAAACCTTCTGTTTTAATTAAAAAACTGCGGTATTTTTTTGTAGCATTATTTTACGTTTTAGGAAAAAACATAACTCTTTTGGTTATCCTGCTTTGGAACAGGAGATCATAATTTAATGGGTGTACTCGTTATAAATATTCTGTGTTAGTTATTTTCAATCTAAAACCATTATAATAATTATACTATTCAGGTAAAAAAATTGGTTTATTTTTTATAACAAATCTGATAATTTGAAAAATTTATTCAATTTAAATATTGATTTTTTTTCATTGTAGCTTTTGCATCGTTACTACCTATTATATTTTTTTTATATGATACAAATACGAAAAAATAAAAATAAATAGCAAAACTGTACATTTATTTTTTTTGCCAGATCTTGTAAGATAGATTTTCAAATAACAGGAGGTAGTCACAATTTTACGGTGACTTAATGCCAAAATCAATACTGTGTCCCTATTTGGGTAATTATTCTGATTTCTAATTTCTTTCACAGTGTCAAGGAACACTGATTGGGGTGCTTGACTTCATTTCATTTCATATATTCAATAACAAATTCACATAACTTTTACAAAAAAAAAACAATCAGTAATTAAAATAATATAAAATTAAACCTAGAATTAAAATTATTTAAAATCATACAAATAAATAAATATTATAAAATTCATACTCGTAAATAGTAATTTCATTTAAATTATTAATAAAAAAAAGACTGAATACTTCTCCTTCTACTTCTTCTATTTTTACAAATTCATTGTAAATTCGAGTCTAATAGTTTAATGGTAGTTGGACTAGTTACAGAGAAAGACTGGGATCAAAATACTTTATAAATTCCAAGCCGGTTATACTAATACATTGTCACGTTTCAAGGTTGCCATAGAAAGTTATTCATTCATGAGTCTCTTTCATAAAATTGGTCACTTGTTGAACCCACCACGCAGTTTATACAACATTATTTTAAGTATATGAGAAACCTGAATATAGTTTGTTCAGAATCAGTAACTGATTCGATTCCAATAATTTTTACACCATGTTTTATTTTTTTTCAAAAATATTTAAATTAAATTTTATTACCAGTTAATTACAATACAATCACCGTACGGTTAGGTACCTATTTCCAAACTATTATCACGATCGTATAACACAGGAGACGCGGTTTACGCGGGTGTACCGCGAATTGAGCACGTTTTTGAACGGACAACCAGGTAATATACCAGCTTATGACTTTGTGATTTTTTATGATACGGTTTTAAAATTTTGTACATAGATTCTTTACACAAAAATAAAAAATAATGTTTTATACAAAACTCTACCCGTAATTACAAACACAATATGATTAAATCCTTCTATAACATGTTTACATTAAAAACTCCACAGAGTTCATTAAATTCACCGCAAATACAAAATTCCTTTGAATAAAGTCTTTTAAAGACTTCTTAAGATCCTGAAGAGACGTTGAATGGACGTACTCCCATCGGGAA